>JAQIXS010000003.1:0-125349 GCA_034700785.1 Rossiulus vilnensis
GACTGTGCCAAACCTTATTTTGGGCTAGGGGGGGGAGGGGAGGAAAGAGGGGGGGGATGTTTTTATACATTCGCATTCCCCTGCACTTCGGTAAACAAAATGCGGAAAATTTCGGTGGAAAAGTTTCGCTTTATGCAAAATAGCGAGCAAAATAAACAAGAGTGGCAAATGCAATGGCGAATCCATCAGCATGGTGATGCGCACCCTGAATGTAATATTGGACCGCATCTGCTTGCGTCAACATGCATTATTCAATGAAGAGACAGAGACCTTCCCAACACTCTACTTACACTGTCAATATAGGCACGAACGCACTGATAAAGGCACCCCCCACTTGGGTGCGGATAAAGGGGACTATTTTATCGGAGTGCCTGAACCAGTCGTCATATTGGGCGTTATTTAAGGTCTGGCTTTGCTAAGTGTCGATAATATACATCCACCTGATGTCGTCGAGTAAAGCCAGCCTTTTCTGGAAGCCAAGGGGCTGCCCCTAAAATATATGATCCTCCATCAGCATGGTCCATTCTCTCCCTGATGTAAAGATCAGTATTTGATTCTATACTGATATCACTTTATACAGGGTTTTTTTTTGGACTACTGAGCTCAGTATGCTTAGTGATATTACTAAACATTTTGCTAATATCACCAAATATTAGTAGACTTGCACATATATGATATTGTATATGAAAAGTAGACCACATCTGCGATATGGCGTTATTGACATGAGTAAATTCCTCAAACTCTGATGGACAATTTAAAAATACTGTCCTATGATAATTAGTTATTTTATGTGAATTTTTTACATTTGTATTCATACATTACACAATAACGCACCATATGACCTTAATGTCCCCTATGACCTTAAAAACCTGGAATTGTCAGGAAGTAAAAACAACCTGGTAAGTCTTGAAATTTTCAAAAGTCAGGAAAATTTCAAATTTTCAAGCAAAAGTTAGGAAAATTTTCATCGGATAAAATGATACGCTTAAATTTCCATAATCTCAATTGACTATGATATTGCTCAAAATGGGTCTTATCTTGTCACACTTATATATATTTAATAATAAGGAATTTCCCTAGTTTCCATAACACACTTCCAGCTTTTGAAATACATTTATACAATTATCAGTTTCCAAATTTTATTTCCATTTTAATTCTAGAAACTTTTTTTGATCAAGTCAGGGAAATGTTTCCAAAAACCAAAAATAGTCAGTGAAAAGTCATGGGCGTTTAGAATTTAATTTCAATTTCAATGGGGACCCTGCACTCAACTCACGGAACTCCGAGCCCGTTCGGATGCATACTATTGGTCTTATTTCTTGCATGCCATCTGACGTTGGAATTCACTTCAAAAGGACAGCTCTAAGCTTAGAAATTCATTTTGAGAATGATGATGTTGAAAAGTTCAGTACGAAGGGATTCATCCTTTCCGTGCAAATGAATTTGTGGAAGGAAAGGAATGATTTGGATTCCTCTTTGATGATGTGAAAATTGAGGAAGTGTTCATCCTCAAATTACCTCGAAATGTTCGTGGAAACTGCTGAGAGGGAAAATGGCGGTCCTAATCTGTTAGGCGAGCTAGCGCAATAACCTCTTCCCATTTTCCAGGTGATTTAAAAGGCCTACGTGGACACTGGTCAAGTGGCGTGCAAGCGTGATGCGAACCTTTGGTCGAACGTGCTTCTTTGTGCTTTCTGGCAATCTCCTTAGCCACGTGTGGTTGCAAATTGCTTTCCGTCGTCCAGTATTAGCCCCCTCACGCTGGTCATTGATCCAGATCGTGCTCGACTGAGTTTCAGCCAAATTGGTTAGAGCAGCTCCGATGCTGATCCACACCAAATTCGCAACCTAATGCCGCACACATGGACGCACTCTAGGCATTGTAACATTTGCGCATATCGACTTTTTTTTTCCTCTCTTTTTCTCCCCTACTTCAAGTTGAAGTGCACGTACAGAGTTTTGACTGCCATCTAAAGGCGTTTGGATATTGTATTGACACCGGTTTTCTAATGCCATCACAGCTAACCTGACTTTTGACATTTTTGCTCTCTGGTGGCGCTGCTGAGCGTCGCTCTGGAAGTCAGTGGAGGAAGGGTGTTTTACAGGGTATCTGGACGCCTGGAAAACCTGGAAATGTCAGAGAAATGTTATGGCAATTCATTCTGTGTCTGGAAACAAACAGTCAAACCAAAAAAGTCATTATTTTGTTATAAACTAAGTTATCAAGGCTGTAATTCTTTAGTGCGTCAGGGCTATGAAAATTTACCGTTTATTTAAAAAAGTAAAATAAGCTTGAAAAAAACTTATGCTATCTCTGATGCCCCATCTTTAATATTTACACTGAGAAAATCATGTTGTAGAAAAAAAATCCGGAAAATAAAATTAAGGAGAGGTCCCATAACAGTTTTTTCAAGTTTATTACTAGCTCAGACCTTAGTAGACATCCAGCTCTACACAGGTAAAATTAATTTAGAAATTTTAATAAGTATTTCAAGCAAAAATGTGCGAGTAAATTTTTGCATGATGGGCATCTTGTTAGTTCAGGCTTAGTAGCCTTAGATCGATACCCGTTCACACCCTGAATTCAGCCCTGATGGCGCAATATGAATTCCACGGGGAAGAATCTTTAATTCCCTTTTGTAGTTTGTAATTGATGTTCCTGGACTTAAACGAATTACACCTTTATAAAAATTTGATCAAAAATTCAACGCTTAATTATTTATCGAATTTGGGAAGATTGGGCAGAATGTTAACACAAGTGCAAGCTAACATTTGAAGTTGAAATTTGTGTTCATACGGTGAACACGGAATTTACTGTTGTTCAGAAAGATTGCAAAAATGGGTGCATTTAACTCTTAAAATATAATTAACTTGCCTTAAGAAATAAACTGTTTTACGTTGCTTTTCCGTAAAAAATGTCAGTACGTATTTAAAATTGGAATAGCCTGTGAATTCATCAGCAAAGTGAGGGAATTGGGTGTCTTGAGGCTGTTTTGGCATAATGGATGATAAATTGGTTGTTAAAATTGAACGTGGTATTTGGAAGCATCGATGATTCCTCATCCGGCTGCACATTTCTTTAAAAATAGCAGGCTGTTATTTTCCTCTCAGTTGGACGTCCGATCGTTTTCCACCTGAGTAACTGCATCCATCAGTGGTTTGCGGCTTCTGATGAAGCTCTGGGCTGTGGTGAAGGGTGCCTAACAGGTGAAAGAGTTCAGTTATGGAGGAATTAAAGAGGAGATGGCATCGAAAGAGCAGATTGCCTATATTAACCATGGGTTAACCCTGAGGAAATGTTACCTAATATAACCTAACCTAGCTAATAGGCAGGGTTAACCTAAGGTTTGTGATTAATGCGGTATTCCCAGAATTCTTAGCGGCAACAGGTTATCTGCATGTTTGCCATACCTAGTGCTAAAATTCCTATAGTAAAATGGTGTCACAAAACCCTATTAGCTCTTAGGTTAACTTGTGGTTATATTTAATCCCAGCTTATTTAACAATTCATTTGACCAAGCATTGGTGCAAGCGAACCTAAATTAGTCTTTCTGGGTCTTTCCACATGGAAAAGTAATAGGTAGTACTAAGACCTTGTGTCATAGTTTTGTTATAAACTGAGTCATTAAATTAGAAATGAATAAACAATGAGTTGAACCATTTACAAATAAAATCTAAAATGACGCAATGTTTACGTACTATATCAGTGCAATAGTGATAGTCATGGACACATTTCACTGAATCCATGAGCTATAACTCTCACGCAAGAAAAAGGAAATTATAGACGTCCTAATTTGCTGGCCCCTACTTTTGCTCATTTTCCTTGCAAATTCAGCGTCCGTCATGTGATAACTAAAGCTTTGTTAATAGCTCGTTAGTTCTTTATTTTAGGGGTTTGAGCTCATAATAGGCGCTAGGGGTTAAATTCTCTAGCAATTAAGAAGGGAAGGGCATCTCAGTGCCATGGAGGGTTGCCAGTGGATCTTCTGATCTTGCATAAATGCCGGAAATGACAGCGATACAGGAGCTCGACCCCGATTCCGCCTTACAATATCACGTTTTTATCGATCGACATGGAGGCCCAGTCGTGACACTCAACTATATTATACACTCGTAATGGAGTCACGGACTGTTATTTGTGATCGTGGACTGCGTGTGGAAATAAGCAGCACTTGGTCATTGCGATTAATTTAGCTTTATCTCGGTGTGTGTGCTACGGCGCTCCCCTACGTCACGTGATTCCTTCTCTGTCCAATCGCAAGCTCCTCTTTTTACGACTGTTTAATCCGCATTTGCGCCAATCCATGGAGTCCCAAGTGATTAATCACAGGCTTATTTTATAATTTACAATTTGATATTACGACCTGGCGTTGGACGCTGCCCCCAAAGTGGCCATAAAACGCCAATGGACACTGTAGAGGGGAATACAGGACGTCCCTCAACTCACTGCACAATTCTGTGCGTAATAGAGCGCATTCAGACTAGTAGTAATACTAATAGAAATAGTAATACATGTAATACTATTTACAAAATTCACCATCATCATTACCAAACTGTATTTCGGTTGGCTTGTGGCTATAAACTTTGAAAGAGGTTTCCAACTTCAGATGAAGAACAAAGAAATAAAAGTCACAATTTTGATAAACACTTACATGGTATGCTCAATAAGCGTGGTCGCAAATATCAAATTATGAAGAATTTCAGTATATTAAATTATTAAATCGTCTCCCGAAACTTTACCTAAATTCAGTAAATTTCACTTCTTTTGTTGCCGTTAGTTAAAACATAAATTCGTCATGAATTCTTGGTCTGAAAATAGTGTTTAAAACTGAGACTTTTGCAACAATGTGAGAGTGACCCCAAATTCATTTCAATCCAATTTAACTCAGTACCCTAACTACCGGCAGCAAGGATATGGCATATGTAACGGTGTTATTCCAACTTATACCATATTTCTGTGAATTAATAATGCATTTAATGTTAAAAATTCGCTTATTCAGAAACTAAAACTGAACTCTCAGAAAGAGGCAGTAGTGTGGGCCGCGAACCGTGAGGGATCCACGAGGTCAAAGCTGTATCCAAACGATAATACGAAGTTGTAAAATTTAAAATTGATTGACAGACTCTGGTATCATACAATTTATTTTGACCTTTTTTGTTGATAATTACATTTTTATTACTTATCGCTTTCTCCTACTTATCTCTGGTGTTTACAGGATGATCAATCAATAATAAACTGCAGAAATGAAACCAAAAGCCGTAATTGGAAATAAAAATGACATTTGAAAGATTTTTTTATTCCATTTTTAATTTGCGCTATCATAAGAATCATTGCCTTATTATTCTAGGGCTAAATACGGCGTTGAGTTATCATACGTGCCCGTACATTTGGCACATTTTTGTGAGATGAATTTTATTTCTGCATTGTCGACAATGAAACACTGCTTAAAATATTGCGAGCAATTTTGAGAATTGAATGCTTTCATGGCAATATTTCGAGCGAATTCGAGACATTCTTCTTTTATTAAACTAATAAATTTCTCGCCCACATAAAAGCATTAAAAATAAATTTATTTGATTAAGCTAGTAGATATCCAATTTAAAATCAGACTTGTTTTAGAACTTATTTATTCAAACATTTCTCATTTTATCAGGACCTCTAGGCGTGTTTGGTTTCTGCCTAAATCCACGTTATTTCCTTGCGCCTCCTTGCGTTTGATAAGTGCATCTATCATCTCAGGGCTTTTCTTAGTCGTGTTGCATCAAGAATATTTCGTTTAATACGTTTTGTGGTCCGAGTGAGTCCGTGGCCCTTCAGGCCTCAACTCAGTTATTTTTACGCATATTTTTTTTCGATGAAAAACTGCGTGTCGCCTGGAAATGGAAGCATCGTGTTTTATGTTTTTGTATACATCGCATAAATGACAGAACGCTACCTAAAATGGCTATAACAATATTTCAGGCTGCAGCATTGGGCGACATTATGCGATGGAAATACAAATTTATAGTGCATGGAAGTGTGAAAAATGTGGGAGCTCAGGCACTAATGGGCCTGGCATTATTTCGGAGGTGAGAGCTCATTTTTCAAAAAAAAAAAAATGGCTCGAGGCAGATCCGTGTACGGTCGGTGCACATTGTAGTTTATATCTAAAGTGTTAAATTGCATTTGCCCGCACTCATTCGCATCTCCTAATACCATAAACTTTAATGTCTTATTATTTTTACTACCTGCTACTCGAAGGAACTTGCCCCTGCTTATCAATTTTCACGCCAGGGGGCACTTGAGAAAGTGCCTGTCTATCCTTGTTTTTATTACCATAAATCTGAAGTGCTGGAATATTAATTAAGATTGTCATAAGCTTTGTTCCAGAGATAACATTTTATGCCTATTTATTGATCACTCGTGATAAAACATTGATATCATTGTGCGAAAAATTAATCAGGAATGCACGGTTGTTCTCTCCTGTATTTTCAGTCCGTAATGACATTAATTTCAATGTAAAATAACGTATGATTTCCACGTAGCATGGCGTAATAGTGTAGTGTAAATGACGTATTTTTAGGGCACTTGATTTACGACTTTAATAGATAATTAATAAGTTGTTAAGCCCGACACAAACGAATGCTCATCATGGAATAAAATTACACATTTTGACTTCAAATACTGAGTAGAATCAAAAATAACCTTGAAAGGTTTCCCTGTACTCAGGAGCTTAAACTCTCACAGGTCGAATGAAAATTTAGCATCCGAATTTTCTGACCCCTCACTTCCCACTACCCTTGTGAAAAGATCAATATTTAATTTTATACGGATATCACTGTTTCTATACCGATTTCACAATATATACAGTTTCTTTTTGGATTACCGATATCAGTATGCTTAGTCACATCATTATTATAGTAGTTTTTGGACTACTAATATCGATATGGTTAATGATGTCACTATTTTTTCTTTCTTATATCACCAGATACCAGTTATATTTGTACTGATTTCTATTGTACTAATATTTCCATCAGGGTACTCCATCGCACAATCACAGTTTCAGCCCTAATCTACCCATCATGACGTTGTTATAATCCTTCATCAGTACCGAAGACAATGGAGTGTCCCTTTTAGTTTTTGATGAGAGTGATATGTCGCCCCTATCGCTGACAGATCTGTTTCAATGACCATCGCCCTGGGTCAGTGCCATGCCCTGCCCTTGTGGCAGTGATTGCCTGCATTTTGGAGCTAGCAAATTGTTAATCTGATACTCGTGTCGTGCAAGTCCACGCCAGCGCTCGCAGTTTTCAATCCTCAGCAAGCTCAAATGCACTCCAAATGTGAAAAGTATCGATTACGTACAAAGGCCTTCCGCCGAACACTTATAAATATTCGTAGGTAGCTTGTATGCAACACCAGCTGCGTGACAGATGGGTTCTTGATGCCCTAGACGGAGCCACAAAGGGCATCGGTTGAATGAAAGGAATGAACGCCAGACATCGCTTCTAGAGCCTCAGTTTTCCGTGGGCTTAATCGAAATGCAGGATGGTTTTGATTACCATTTAGCGTTTTTCAATGGTTTTTAATCCTTCATGTTTCACTCATTTATAATCAGTGAAAATCATTTTCATAATTTGTAAACGCTGTTGCTGAATATCGTCTCGTTTCTGACGCAGCCTTTCAACGTTCTTTTTTGAGATCTACGAGTGCATGTTAGGTTTGATTTGGAGAACTATGTATTATAATGTCACTAATATTGTGCCCTCCTATTTCTACAGTAAATGGCAAAATTTTCATTAAAATAATATAAACGACGTAAAATTTCCATGAACAATATGTATGGAAAAATGTAAGGAATACTAGGTAGTTATTACTGTATCCAAAAATGACATACCATGAGGTTATCTTTTTGTAAACTGCAGGTAATTGAATAGGGGGAAAATGTCTAATAAACAACGTCTCTATGGCGTCATTATTGACAGGTAGAACGTCCGAAATTAATTCCTACTGTTATCTCTCTAGTTCAATATACTCTGGTTTTTCTGAACCCCACCTCCGCTGACAATCTCAAACGTCCTTTATGGACGCCCCTTGGATCCTCCGCAGACATTGTGCAAGAACGTAACGTCAACCATGCGCTTCACTTCAGAAATCCTACATATTTTTTTGCGTAATTCAGTATGCAATGGATTCATTTTAATAAATAACCGCTGTCGTTCATCCACTCGAATATGATGGAGGACACAGAATTTGGCATTTTTTTTTCTTCGTGTTGTCCTTCTCTTAGACAAGCACTAGCACAACTGTTTCTTTGTACGGTTTAAGGCTTTCCCTGCTCCACTTATTAATTATTTTAGTTTGATGCTCGGTTTTCTGTTATTGGCTGCGACTTAATCCAGATATATGAGCGAATTTGGAGAGAAAAGGCTTAATGGAGGAAGAAGAAAAAAAACGTCGCCAAAAGGGATAAGTGAGATGGGAGACAGACGTCTATCCAAGTGTAAATGTCATTGCGAAAGGAAGGAAGGAAGGATAGACGATCCAAATGCATACAAATAGTCACATTTTCACACATAACGGCCTCTTGCTCGGGTTAGCTTCAATTGCTCGCCTTACTCGTTTCAAATAACCGTGGACACCTTTCGTCCACTTGGCATCTGGCCACCAAACGCCCATTTTTTTGCGAATCATGTTTTGCCAAACGATGACCATTAATCCTCAATTCTTTTTTGTTCTTTTCTTGGAAGACGTCCTCGGTAAATTTAGCCTGCAATTTGATGCTATTAAAACTCTAAAGACCCATAATTTCTCTTTAAGACAGCTATTCTGGCGTTTCTGATGTCTCCTAATGGCATACCGTATTGTTAATTCCGTTCAGAGTACACGTATACAATAAACAGCCGCTTCTAACTATGGATAAACGCAGCTAAGTCTGCCATGAAGTTTAAAGAAAAGGCATTTTTATGAAAGTTAACGTGACTTAATGGCAAATACAACGAAACAGTCACTGCACATTGATAGACAGAGGTGGGCAGGTTAAGATACACTGTACATGTAGGTCTTAGACGTCAAGTTAATGTAATATACTGTGGTTTGTTCAAAACTAGTAGCTTTTGTAGATTATGCCTACCAGCATTGAGAAGGCCAGGCCAATGCCCAATGGATGGAAAATGATTCATGGAACACGAAAGATTAATCGCAAAACAGGCTCTTTAATTCCATTGGTCCATTTAAATTCCTAGTTTATTTTAGTTTTGAACAGGCTATGGTTTGTTTTTCTGAACGAAGCAGTAAGGAATGCAATGAAAATTAATTTCGATTTATTATATTGTAATTTATGTGGAATATATTATGTCGTATCATTTTTAATTTTATATTCTGTGCATTTTTGCATTTTTTAATTATCATGGTTAGACTGCATTGTTTTTTTCTTCCAAACTTTCAAATTAATTTGACTAATCTCTCCAACATCAACAATGATATCTTCATTTAAATGGTTAAAAAGAAATGATAAAAAGTAATTTTTCATGTGTGCAATTAAGCGATGAAGTAATATAATATAATGCATCTGGTAATAAACTAATATAATTTACTAATGACACTACATACAATTTAAACTTTTAATACACTTGAATAATATTCCGAATTCTTACGTTTCGCGAATGTCCCTCGCATCTCATTTTCATTTTACTTTTTTGCCCTTTTCCAGACGCATTTTGCACTTGTGCGCAGGCCCAAGGGGGTGGAATTTGTTGAGAATGTTGGCTCGCATTTTTTTACCTGATCTTTTATGAAAATTTTTAGCTTCGGAAATTCCTTTCACGGAGGTTCAAAAACTAAACAAAAAACAAAAGACTGAAGAAGTAATAAAAAAGCTGCATCTTACTACAATATTCCAAGAATGCACTTATTAGATGATGAAAAAGGAAATTACATAGACGAACAATAGCTATGCTTGTAGTTCGTAATAATTTCACGAGACCCTTGCCAACTGGCGCGCGTATGTCACGGCAAGATGCATCAATGAAGTACGAAGAAAGGATGAAATATTTTATTATTTCATCTACTGTAGGCCTACTCATTTCCGTCCTATTGTGCTAATGATTTGAGTGGCACGAAAAAAGCGTGTTCTTTGATGTACCGTCGCACGTGTAAGGGCACATGCCCTGACGTCATCTGCTACGTTTTGCTTTCGTACACGTGCTGATAGTTCTACTTTGTGGAACTGTGATGTTCTTTAATTAAAAACGCCCATATCTTTCTTTTTACCTTATTTACCAGTTAAACTACTCTGCTCAAGTACATGTACATGTATATTTATTTATTAGGGAGGAATGATCGATCATTTATGTTGATATATTCCGCTACTAGGTAAATTTTGCGCCTATTCATTGGCATTTTTGCGAGCTACTAGTAGGTGAAATTTCGGCATCAATTGAAATCGTTCGTGTATAACCCCAGGTTAAAGCATGCATCGTTTTGTTAGATATACCGTGTATTTCTGCCTGGCAGCTACATTTGTGTTTAATCAGCCCCATATTCAGCAGCTGTTCGTCGATGACACCCTTGCCCAACATCAGCTATTCTGCAGCCGAATCAGTTTTTGAAGTGCATTGCGGCGTGATTTGAATCCCTCCAGGGGGAATGAGATGCTCGCCTCATTATGCCGCTTGCTTCGACGAATTGCGTCAAACTCCGATTAGCGTAATCGACGATTAAAACCGGGATGAAACTGCTAAAAAGAGGGAAATTGCAGAATTGCATCGCTGATTACCCTAATCGGGGTTATTGATGCGCGATATTGGGGCATTTGTTGGCAGTACTCATGACCCGAAATGAGATTTGCTAGGTACAGTTTTACTTGGTGAAGTTTTGTTTCGAATATGTTCACACTCTGCCAGTGAAGTTTTCAAAGTAGTTTGGTTCAGTTGTAATTGGGTTTCGTTGCATCGGTGCACCAACTGTCGTAATTGACAGTTAAATGTACTCTGATCCATGATAAAGGTTGGCAAAAGAGCAGCTATGCTAATGCATTAGGTTAATGCATAAAATGTGTTTATGCACATAGGGATACTTTTCTTGAAAAATATATGGTTGCTATACTATACTAGGTAAAGGATAATTTCAGTGTGCAAAAGTTGAGCATCACGTTGTCAGGCAGTTATTATAGATGCTTTTTTTATTATAATCTCTATTTCTTAGCTTCCTAGCTTGTAATAGGGAAATATGTAAGTAAACGAGTTTGCTCTGACCTACGAATCAAGACCAAATAACGATTTTTTTAAAATTTAATGCAAGAATGGGTTGCATATACCTCGTGATGTGATATTTCTTAGTCTTTAATTTCTTAAGTAATAAAATAGAACCGGGATTTACTAAATCTGGATCTAACCACCCTCTGCTACCATAGCATCGAGTAGGCCTGGCAATTCTATTAGCGACTCAATATGTTTGCATATTATCTTGAAATTGTCTGGTTTCTTATTTCATTCCTCCATTAAATTGGCCGATGTTTGTTAATGCATTTGATGCTGATGTACTTGTGTGTGAGCTACAAGAAATGCACGTTTGTACACTTTTACGTATTTTCTGATCCACGGCCACTTTACGTTTACATCTCCACGTGAATTTTATGTATATATATATATGCAGGTATATAACTCTAAGCAGAATTGTAATAGCTCCCATATATCTTGTTTGTCGTGCTTTTAAAGTCAATTACTGTGAGCAGAGTTGTATGGGTGAAAATGGAATTGAAATACATCTTATTTCAGTACGAGCTTTTCATCATTTTGTTTGCCTTGCTTTGGAAAAAAATCGATTTTATTTCTATCTTTTATACGTGTGCATATATACATTGAGTGTACGGGTTTTCAGGCATTGAAAATGCATATAGATTTTTGATAGACTCGGAGCAAACAAACCCATGCTTAGAAATTCAAGCAACTGCTTTCATCGAAATTGCAGCATATATACTGTCTGTACATAGACCTGTGCCCTGGGGAAAAATGGAGGAGGGGTATGTTCGGGAACCATGAGAAATGTACATGTATTTACGTCGAAACGGTATGTGCTGAATTTTATGAACGAAATCTGGCCATTCTCATTGGAATACGTTTCGTTGAACAAATTTATCACGAATAACCCTGCGACCTTGTTATTTTATTAAAAGCAACTTATTAATGATCAGTTTATAGCATGATCAAATCTTGTTTAAACGTTGAATACCAATTTAAAATAGTGGAGAAATATGGCATGATTGTATACAATCACAAATTTATCACAAGCTACGTAATGATGGAAAGCAGAAAGTTGCATCCATATGCATTACCTTAAATTTAGTTTTAGTTAGTTACACACTCAATTTCTAAGAAGAATACTTGAACACAGTATTGAAATTAAACTTGGTATAACGTTTCATTTTGTCGTTATTTTTGCCTTATCCTAGTAGCATCCTAAATTTCCTGTTTTACAATTATAATTAATGATACGAAAATTCAGAAAATGTGTTATATTTCACATATTTGTTGCCTTCTTACGGTCGTATGTTTCTCAAGTTTCCCAAATTCATGTTTTGTAATAAATTCCACTAACCAATAATACGTTTAAAAATCACAACGGTTTTTCTTTAAGACATCGAAAGGATGTAATTTATATATAATGTAAAATGGGTTTGTGACTTTCCTAAATTAGAGCATCGCACCAAAAACATTCCGAAATCTAAGTAGCCGTATTTAATCTTTATCGCCGAAGAATGGAAAGATGGTAATAACAAGAAAAGACAATTTTCTCAAAAGATGTTTTTGCTAATTGCGTTTTTTCCTTCTCCTTTAAATTTCTTAATAAGTGTGTATTCACGTTATAAAAATCTCACACGTCTCTCTACGTACGCGTGTTGCAACATGTGCACAAAAATGCAACATTTCATTTCAAATGTCATCCTGCGTACTTTATGAAAAGAATAAAAACGTGCAATTTTACCTCACTATTTGAATAATCATTAAAGTGCATGCTGCCTTATTCAAATAGGTCTTCTTTAAACGCTCAAAGGCCCCTTATTATAAGTGCTTTATTCGTACGTTAATTTTCACATTCAGTTTTTTTTGTTGATAAATTTAATATATAGAGCGCCACTTTACTTTTTCTGCGTTTGTGTCACTTAAAACTGAGCCTTGCCAGTATATCTAATTGCCACATTAAATATGCGAACAGAAAATTGAATTTTGTTAATCCCTTTGTCTTGTATTCGGTGTATGTAAAGGTCTAAACGAATTATTCTTACAGGTTGTCATTTTGAGAGCTCCCGTAGTTTTTTAGACTATAAACTTTTGGTAGAATGTAATTTTCTGGCTAAATGCGCTGTCGGTTTGTCGACTAATGGTTCGCAAAATGCATTGTACTTCTAGCAAAACTTCTTTTATTATATCTGTTATATAAGCAGCGTGGAAACTTGATATTTTTTAATCAAAAAAGTAACTTAAAGGCCTTCATGGTCAAAGGACATTCGAATTTCCTCTCAAAAACGTTGCAGTTCTGTCGATTGTGAGCTTATTAGTGAATTTTTATCTTCTTTGTCTAAAACTTAATAAAAACAAATAGATAGCATAAATGCAATTATTTAAGGGAGCCAAACCATAACGTCGTAAATTCCATACTTCCTTCCCCCAAGTACGTTATTTCAGCTTGATACATTATAGAACCGTTCTCCGTTTGCTATAAAACTAAGGAGACAATGGGGACACTCCTAAGACTTGAGGAATTAAAGTGTAAGATTCATTTGGGAGTGAAATCTCCTCTGCTGAAAAAAATATATGTAACTGATCATAGAAACCGCCAATAACCCCCTCTTAACTCCATTTTAAAATTCTGCATGCAGGCTTAAAACCAAACCTTGGTAAGGAGAACATAAGCAAAGGTCATGGAACCACGTCAGGATTCCGAAAAAAGATTTCAGATTCATAAGCGAGTTTTTAAAATATGGCGTCAAAATGAAGGTATGAATGACATCATTGCTCTGCTGCCCTGTTTGCCACAAGAGAAGAGGGTGTTTTGAACGTTTATTGGGGTGCAATGCGTGTGGCACATACGACTTTAGGGAAACGTTTCGACAAGAACATTTGTTTCACTACATTTTCGTTTCTGTTTTCATAATTAAACGTAAATGTTGAACAACGTCGGAATGAGTTACTTTTTGAACAGAATTAAATAAGTATTTTTTATATTTGAGGTATAACATATTTTGTTGGATACACTGACATAGCTTACTATGCATCAAATCCAACTTGACTTGTCTGATGATGTGGTATATGGAGGCTTTGACTTTCAACACTTATTCCTAGTATAGCTCAAAAAATAAAAAAATTGACAAACACTTCTACGGGTTTAACCGCCTCATTTTCGCTCTCATTAAATCGAGATATTTGGCACTTGATACGTTACGGTTTGGCACTTTTTAATCAAGATAAAGATAAAGATCCAAGCTCAGGGGTGAACCTCCCCTTAGGCCCTGGTGTCGCATACATGTGGAGTGAATTTGGGGAAACCCCTATCTTATCGGGTGTTTTAGGTCTAGAATGAGATCCCTGTCGAAGGCGAAGAGTTTTGTTTCATGTTGGATTGGCGGTAGGACAGGTTAGCTAGATTCTACTTATTGATCATCGTGTATCCCGTGAGACAATGCTTTTAAAGTTTTGTTGCCGTGTGCTTCGCGATTGTGTAATCCCTTTAATCTCGGTGCCTGTACAAGAATCCCCACTTTGCCACTGTCTCCCATGAATAATTGAAGCCATTATGGGTTCATTAGCGATGATTCCCCCTCCATCCTCGTTGTAAAATACACGCAGGATGCCATTTCTCTTATTAGGTTCAACTTGTAGGCCATTACACGCATCTACGTTGTCTGCTTATGTTAAATTTCTTATGTCGTTTGGAAACACGGTTTTTTTTTTGCCGAAAGATTTATTGATCAGGTGTCACGCTCGTGTCCCGTTATCGATTTTGAACTCGGGTTTTTCTCCCCACTGAGCTTCTCTTCGATGAAGTCGTGGCGCTGCTGCTAGTGGCTCCATCGAGACCCTGTAAGTTTTCAGAAGATGTATTTGGGAATAATTTGATGTGGGAAGCGATTGGATGATAGTTGCAATGGCTGGCGTTGTTCTTATTGATACATTTGTCGATGCGAATAAGGATTCCTTCTGCTTTTGTTAGATTATGAGGGTTGTGGATTAAACCACCATTGGCTTAATGGCTAAGCTGCAATGCAAAACTCAGTTTGCGCTTATGGAAAAAATATAGTTAACCTGTTAACAACTCATACGTTCGATGTTTTAAACGTGTTATGTGTACTAATGAGGTCCTGTTACTTTGGAATATTTCGAAAGTCTTGAGTTCTTGAAAACGTGAAAATAACATCCTGCCATGCTAAAGAAACGCATTAATAATGCAATTTAAAATGCATTAAAATTGAAACATGGTCAAATGCATTTTGAAATATAACATTTCGTGAATCGAAATGCATTTAGTTTTCATAGGGCTGAAGTTGACTATTTGGAACACGAAAGCTCAGCGTTAAAGATGACGCAAAGATTCCCACCATACAATTAAGTACACATTTTTTCTTCAAATAATAAATTGTTATAATTGCTAATTATTTATTTTTCTTCGTGTGGAATTGGTTATCCGCTAGGGTCTGAGATAATGTACCTTTTATACTGTAGTTTAAATATTCTGTTTATTTGTTACTAATTAAATAAATTAGAAAATAAAATAAAATCCATCAACTCAGATTTGTATAGAAGACATGCGAATATCAAGCACATACTTTAAAATGAGGTTAGAATGATGAAGTTGATATGTTTTACATGTTTTCATGTTATGATTACATAAGAATGATACCGTCTTCCACGATGTATATTGTTTTCGGTAACAGCCTTCTTGAAATGCTGATTTTTGTTTTTTTGATCATAGCAAGTATGTTCAACGGTTCTCAATGTGCTCTTTATACACACAAACGTAAGGGGCTAAAGCCTTTATGGTAAAGAAATAATTATGCAGTGGAAATCAGCGCCTGAGATCTTATCGGTACATCTGCTAAAAGTTGGCATTTGGACGATCCCATGAATGTTATCATGATTTATCCGCGTAATTTAACCCAGATGTCCAGCAATGGTCATTTTATGGCCATAGTTACAAGCTTCAAAGTGGGCAACGGTCACGACACCGTGTATAGTGGCACGCAAAAAAGGTTGCGTTGGTCATCCAATGCAATCTGTTAGCTCTTTATCTGCTGTCTTCTGGGAGTAATTTCAAAGAGGGAAAAAAGTGCAAGACATCCCCGGGGCCATGCGGAGAGAAACGCTGACAGCATTGTCGAGTTGCGTTGCACTTGACAAGAATTTGTTTTAATTCTTCGATTTAGGCCTCGCTCGTTGATTTATTTGATGTAGGCGAATAATAGATTGACAAAGTGCTAGCAGCTGAAGAGTAGTTTGGAGTAGCGCGTTTTCCTCTCCTCCACTCCTCAACAAATTTGCAACAGATTTACTATTGAGGGAGTGAGAGAGAAGAAAAAAAATGCTCATCAAACCTTAATGGAAGATGTCATGAACAGGTTAAAAGATATTGCAGTTTCATTGATTTTTTCGCCAGGCTCACCAGAGCTTAAGGTATACTTAAGGCATGGTGCCAAATCCAACCAACTTGTCCATCTACAAATTGTACAGGATGAGGGATGTAATGCATGCAACATGATCTTGCAGGGGGTTAGCGCATAATCCCAAAATGGTGTACGTCTCAGATTTAAGCCTGACCCGTGTCATTGTTAACACTTCGGTTATTACGTCAGTACATGTATGATACCTGCAGTTAAGGCTACTAAAATAAGGGCAGTTGGGAAGGACGTCTTCAAGATGGTTCTGCATGACGGACACGCTGCGAACGAATGACTTTATTTGCTAATTATTTGAAAACAGTGACATCTCCATTTTCTATTTATTTATTTATCAAATTTTTTTTCATGGTTCTGTCCATGGGTCTCTCAGAGCTGGTTTCAGCATGTTGGACACATTTGTCTTTGTACCAAATGTAGGTTTTATTGGTAAAGATTTAAGTGCATATTGCCAAATGATTTAATAAGCTGTAGGTTGCCGTTTAATATGTTTGTTGGTAATATTAATTGCTTAAACTTCCTTTTTTTCGAAATCTGTAAAATTTTGAATTTGTTATTGTTTTTTGTAAACTAATTGATCATTGGAGGTGTTGGGTCCATTAACTAGCTTACTTTGAACATATAGAACCCAGTTTATACGGATGATTTTTAGCAAAATATAAATTAAAAACAATCAAACAACGAAATTTTGCCAACTTATTCCAGATTTTTAACTTAACAAAAAACAGAAATATATAATTGTTGAATTGCACATGACTATTCATGCACATGAATATGTAAAATTAAAAATATTTAATTTGGATGCTTAGTTTCATTGTTTTAAATCGAAATTGTTAATTGTTTCATGGCCAAAGTGCAATTTGCAATGGTGCTTGTATGAATGTAGTAAAAGTAAACGAATATCAGGTATGTTCTCTCAACAAGATATTTTTTATGTTTAAATTTGCATCGCCGTATTGCATGCTCACAATCTATCTGTAAGGGAAACAGTCCTGTACTTTTTTTTCATAGCGGGTAATTTGGCATCGATTCTTCACTTACTGTCGTTTTAAGGTCGCTGTTCTTGCGTTTTAATATTGGCTAATGCTAGATTGATGACTGACCAGAATCTTGTCAACCAATTTAATGAAAGGTTTTTCCTTTATTTCCCAAATGCACCGATTGTATGGTCAAGATTGAAATGCATAGCTCCTCAGGGTATTTCGAGGAAAACAAAGAAGGTCATTTGGACGTGCTCCATTACCTATCTATCAAAGTATAATAGTTGGCTAATAAAATAGTGACGGGCATTCCCTCAGCAGGCCAGTAAACCTAAACTTCACTTGAAATCGAAACCTAAATTATCCTCCCGTTAAAAAACATGAACGGCATAACGAAATATGATAAAGCATCGCTTGGAAAGCCTATTGTTAAAAGGCATTTTCATTAAAATGTAATTTGTTAGAGAATTTGAGAACTGTTTTTTAAATTCACAAATAAATTTTAAAAATGTCTAGCTGCTGGTCAATGAATACTATTTTAACATTAAATTGATTTCTGGATCATGTAATATATATATTTTGCGACATTTTCGAAATGCGCTTTAAGCAATTAGTGATTGCCTACTTTCTGGGGTGGTATTATGTTCCTGGACCCTGCAAAACTCGCTTATATGTATTTTAATCGAAATACAAATTAACCTTTACGAGGTTAGGTGTACTTTTAATATACATGTAATTTAATAATTGACTTCTGTTTAAAGATGTGAATGATGCTTAGGTCAGAAAAATCGCCAAAATTATATGCCCAAAGCGCATTGCATTTTCGTTGATATATGTTCAAGTTAGTCGGAATTATCACATTAATTGGCGGTTTTTTGCTAATTAATCCAAGGATTCAAATAGTGCCTTATGCATGTGGTCGATTAACCTTGTTTTCTTGTGAAGGATATTTCTACGCCAATGACATATTGGTTGCCCACTAGCGTATGTAATGACCGCAGAAAAACATTGTTGGTAAGTCCCTCAATTTCCATTCCAGACAACTCTTTGGCCGGCTTGAGCCAACGACCAAAACCTGAGTTTGACCGACCCTTGGTTTCTCGTAAATCCCTTCCAATCACTCGCTAGCACTTTAGCTACACTATATTATTCATGTATGAGGAGGATCACGTTGAGGGTTCGCCTATATTTTGTAGTTGCATCAAACTGCGCCACCTGGGACTCTGTCTGCCTTTTCTTCCTCTCTCTCTTTGTCATTCTAAAGTAAAGGCAATTTAAAACAGGCTCCAATGTTTTGCATATTTAGACATTTGTAGAAGATTTTGCAGTCGTAGGATCGTCCACAAAGGTGTTCATTGAGAAGTGGACTTTTTGACTCCCTCTTGCTCCGTTCCGTCCCAATTATTTAAGCAAAACACCATTCATTTTGAATAGGATGAAGGACCAGAAACAGATGTCAAAATGTTTCTAACATGTGCTGTCCTATTTTCACATTAAATGATACCAAAGTTAGATAATTACAAACTGTTTGGCTTATTCTTTAATTTTGCTACTTAATATATATGACATCTATATATATATTGGGAATTTCGAACGTTTTGTAACAAAAAAAAATAAAGATTTCAAAACTGCACAATGCTTGAACCAAAGCCCTGAAAATAAATTACTAATGCTAATCGGTTGACAGTTAAAGGATTTAAATTTAAACAGTTGTTAACGCAGTAAGGCAAAAATAAATGTGAAAGTAAGCATTAAGTTATTTCGATAAAAAATCGTTTGATAGTTTTCACAATTGTGTAATTAGTGAACCGAAAGACCCAGATGCTAAAAGGATGGCTTTTTCAAACACATTAATGACTATAAATCACAATCGATGGCTTTACACAGACTTTAATGACTTTATTGAGGTGTAGATTTCGACACCTTGTTTATGAGCGATAGGCTGGCGTCGCCAGAAGTTCTATTAGCGTCTGCTTCTGCAAGGGAAAGGATATTTGAAGATTGGACTCTACGATTGCGGGCCCAGCAGGGAATGCAATTGGAAGTGATAAAAGCAATTGCCTGGCGAGCATTAATTTGATATACAGAAAAAGTAGGCATTATTACGTGAGACGCACTGACGCCCATATCCAGCTCCAAGAAGCTCTTGGATTTGGCGGGTGCCTTATTTACTGTTGCATGATTCGGGGAAATTTCGGCGTCTTTGCAATTCGAGACAAAAGTGATTTGCAGTAAACACTCTCGCCAATGGTGATGGTGGTTGTTGCTGCTGCTGGCGCATAATATAATGGGATTTGCGCCTTGCTCGATATTCTAGGGGTTCACAATAGATTAAACCTAAACACTTCCGTGCATCAAACTGTGGCGGAGGAAGAAAAACGACCCGAGACCCGGATGCTTACAATTGTTTTCTCGCAAGCAATGAAATTGCAAACTCAGGGTAACGTTAGCGTTTGATAGTTCCGGTATAAAGCTCAAGGATAAGCGTTGCTACAGGGTGAACGGGTCCTTTAAAATCTACCTAAATGGTGCCCACGATGCAAAATAATACATTTTTGTTTAGAATACTTGTTGCTGTATTTTTTGCATGTGGAATTGGTGCTCCATAAGGGTCTGTGCTGTTTTTATAAATTTTAATGACTCGTTTATATATTTAAATATAATATACTTTAAAAAAACGCTGTGCGACTACGAAAACCGGGTTATTCCTCTCAGTGAAATATAAGTTAAACAACGATATAAATTTAGCAATTATAACATGTAATTGAAACAAAAAAATTGTATCTTTTTCCATGCCGGGCTTTCTTTTGGGTCGGCCTTGGCATAAACTTGAAAAGCACAGTTCTTAATGTATCAATCGTGGTTCTTTGAGGTGTAACAAGTACCTTTACTACCCTGATCTTAGGTGAAGTGACTGATTATAGACCCACTTCTCAGGGTTATATAATTTCATACACTTAGTTGAGTATTACGATGTATAAGCATCATGAATTAATCGATTCTAGAAATGCGAAACAAAGATATTCCTTCTGCCTCTCCCAACCTACTACTCGTTGAAAATTGAAATAATTATAGGTCTTATTAATTCCTTGTTCGTTGCCTGATGGTTGCTATTGCCCTTTGTCTTTTTCGTTTATCCTACGGAATTTTTATTATTAATTCAAACCTGTTTTTTTATTGCATTTCTGCACCCCTATCCTCTTGAAATGCGCACTTTGTTGTCACCCCTCCCCTCACGTATATTTTAATAAATGTCATGTTTACATAGGATGAAGCCCTGAAACTGCCTTTGGCACTATTGCATGTTTCCGTAGTACTTTTAATCTGTCGTTTATTAAATTCCATCTGCCGTCGGATATATATATATGTATATATATTGCAAAGAAAAACACAGGGAGGCTCAATTTCATGTTTAATTTTGGTAGAAATTTGATGCGTACTAAATAAGCGTTCTGTACGAAATCAAAAAATACTTGGTTTTACTGCATGTATGTTTGCGATTTTTAGCTCCGTGTGATTTTTCATAGCCGTCAAACATTTTGAACCTGATTAAGACCACTTATGAATTCAATACATGCCTTCTGGCAATGATTTTAATTAATACTATTGCAAATTAATGAGGCCCGATCCGTGTTATAATGAAGGTGTAATCTGTTTCGACATCACATTTATGATTTGTTGCTTTCAGCTTGTTTGTTTATTATTAACCAAACATTAGATATTTTTACAAGTCGCTCAATATTGTGCGATGTATTTGATCTAACTTCATGCGAATATTGACATTCGCCTGCTAAAGTATTTATAATGCATTGTTTTTATCTTAATTCTACATTAAATATGAATTGACATCAGGGAAGTTCGCTATTTTAATTGTGGATTTTGTTTGCATAACCTTATTGTCGATATAATCTCGTAATTTTTTTTTTTCAAAATCTTGTTAAAATATCAAACTGCTTGTATTATATTTTTCAAGCAATACTAACTCTTGTCTTGTCGATAGTTTTGATAAATTCATAAGTTGTATGTTTTCGATATTTTAAGCGGTAATTTTATTTTACTAAGCAATTAAAGTTTGCATGCTAATTTTTTAGAAATACATATACATGTATGCGAAAACATAACTGAGTTTTGCCATACGGCTAGCGTACTCCGTTGTTAAGCTAGAGCATAAAACGTTCGTTATTTTAATTATATTCTAAAAATATATGTACATAATTCAAGACTTGAGTTTTACCTTTTGAAAACGCACTTGATTGTCAAAACAACGTGTATTTGTATTCTTGTCCTTTTTTAAAGCTTGCATAAATTCTTTGTATATTTTTAATAGATTCTAAACAGTAATTTAAAATTATTTTTTTCCAATAATATATACAAAAAACAGATCACTGATGAATTATCTCATGACAAGCATACATTAAAAATATTTAAGCAGTTTTTACAAACTTTGTTTAAAATTTTTGATCAACATAACTGTTGGATTTTACCTCACGATAGCTGATAGTAATTTTTGTGGATCTGCCATGTCCTTGGGCATTTCGATGTTATGTAGTCTTTTGTCAACTGAGTTGAAATTTCTTTGAAGTAGTAACCCTCTCACCCTGTACATGTATATCATCCTTCGGCACTTTTTAAATGTATGTCTATCTGTCAGTTGTATTATGCCATCCTAGTAAGAAGTGCAGCGAACCTGAAAGGATCTAGAGAAAACCTCGTTAAAAGTTGAATGCGATTCCCTGAGTTTCTGTCACCTGATATTAGTGTTAACATGGAAAATAGATGCATATATATCTACAGTATAGTGTTTGCTCTCACCCCTGTAACTCCCCTGCGCTGCACCCACCCTCTTCTTTTATATCACATTCTCACTCTCTTTTCCTCTGATATAATTAGTAATTGTAGATGGGCCATTGTAATGCGAGGACTTCGAGCGACTCTACTTTATTATTGAGCACCAAAAACCCCTTTGATCCACCTCCCCTCTCATTCCCCCTATAGACGAATTTTAGAGGATTTTGCCACCCTAAGATCTAAGGTAGGATCTGCGAATGGAGGAGAATTTCTTTATCATTTGAAAATGAGGGCCGCACAAATTGTTCGTGACAACTTCTCCGTTTACTCATTTAGCTCGCTGAGCACCTCAATTTTTTCCCAATGAATTGAATTTGGTTTTTAGCTTAGATTCCGCCATGAACTTTTTAAGATAAAATGCCCTAAACTAACATCTTATATGTGCTCTTTGTTTAGCCGAGAATTTAATGAAATTACTAGGACATTTGTCTCGGGGCTTTTGACAGATATTCACGGCAAGGGAAAGAGAAGATTTCCTTTTCGAGATTCAGTTGATGACATTCGCGAAATTGTGAAAATCTATTGGCAAAAAAGTCGAAATTAGCTTGGAAATTGAACGCGCGAATTGATTATGATGATCAAAGCTACCCGCGTGTTTTCATTGAAAATTGTCTTTGATAATCAGGGAATTTCTCGTTGAAATTGTCCGAACTAATCAGCCCTGAAGCAGTGTTTTTTATGTTGACGAATGTGTTTGCTCATCTACAAATGGATAGGGCAAATAGAACAGGTACTTGAAATACATTTTGTGCAAATTGCAGCGCGAAACGAACGTTAGAGTTACCTAACTTAAAGTTTAAGGCCAAAAAAATCATCAAAATATTAAACATGTACCTTTAAAGGGTGTGTACATAAACAGTTCATCTTGGTTTAATATTCCTGAAATTATAAAGGATGTCCAAGATTGGAAACGCAATGGGTTCATACAAATTAAATGTTTAGGGGGATGCTGGTCAGCAATTTCAGATTTCTAATTCTTGCCCTGTGCTAGAGTTTAAACTCCTGAGTACACACTCCTGAGACCACTAGTTCACTAAATAGTCGGTCCGCATTAAATATGACGTTATTTTAGGTCATATTATGAAGGAACTTTACACATTGGTCATTATTGTTCAATGAATGACATATTTGTAAGCATTTGCAAAAAGATTATCTGTTGATAACAACGTCCTCAAATGATGTCAATTTAAAATTGTAATCATGTGTTAATCATATATTACTTATTACTTAAAATTCGTCATATTTAATTTGAGTTTAATTTATTGTGTAAATGTGACTTTATTTTAGATTGTAAGTTAATGGTGTTTAATGTGGACATATATATATTAAGTGCATTATCACATACGTTTTTGGTAATTTCTGCTACTAGGGATGGATCAGGTGGATAATTCGGACGATACTGACAATAATCATGGATTAAAATTTAATAGAGAAGAATAATCTTCAATGTGATTTATTTTAAAAAACACCATTTTTAAGACCGATCTGGGGAGGCCCCGGTGTGTTATATTAATTATACGCTTAATTTAACATTAGTAACATACATTAACCGTTACCATGTTCAGCAAATTAACTGTTAAAAGAAATCGTTAGAAAATGGAAGAACTATTCGACTTGGTTGAATCCAAATCAGGCTCAGGCTATGGTTTAATGTAGTATTCTTGAAATGTGAGATTGTCTTCTCTCGTATCCACTCCCCAATTTTACGATGAAAAATATCGATCAGATTTTGAAATGAAAATGTCTAGAAAGCCCCCAATCCTTCTCTCTCTTTTACTTCGTGGAATTCCCTTTTTCCCCACTCTTTTCTACCTGGGGCTTTGTTACATAATGTATTTCTCGTGTCTGGCTTAATACACCCAAAACGAAACCAATTTTTTTTGTTTTAGCTCTTTCCAGCTAACAAACACTTGAGAGAATTCCCATCTAAGGATTTAAAGTAATGTTAGCTCAAAGATTTCGTTAGACTCTGGTCACGTGGTTACCACTCTTCGATAAAGTGGCGTCATCAAAATTAAGGGCACTTTTGAAATTTCGGGCAGACCTTACCTTTTTCGTGGGCTCCACTGGGACAGTTCTCCTGAATTATTAATTAATTAGCGGAGTAATTAATGCAGCTTTAGCCGTGCGCTTCTGATCAATCAGTTTAAGGGAATTAATTGGCGTTGCCTCATTAGCAGGTCACATTTCGATCCTCCTGAGTTGGAAATTGAAGAAGCGCATGGGCGAAACAAGGTTTCCTCTGCCTTCGTCTCCAATTCTGGAAATGCACGATGAAAACTATCGATTGGATTTTGAAATGAAATGACAGGATTGAAATGGTAAGCGCGGGAGTCATGTTCGGTTATTCAGATGTTTGCTTGAACATTTTGGACACTTTTTTGAGAGGCTTTTTTTGTCAACGGTTTATTTTCTGCTTTTAGTAGTTTTGAAATCTCTTGCTAGAAAATTATTATTGCCAGTGACAATTCTGGATGGAAATCTGTTCCAGATTCTTGCTGTAATTCGCCAAATGTTTCGTTTCTGAGTGCCCATTTCTTTGATTCTTTGATTGTGTTAGCGATGGACAGTACGATTTTTGAATGCATGTACACTGTGGATATATCTAAAGCCCAACCCAAAAAAGTACACTTGTTATTGCTAAATTAATTTTTCCCGGTTTAGAATTGCTTGCCCACTAGGTTATGAGTTTTTTTCTAATTTAAATGTCATGTTTATTTATAAAATGATTAACTTGAGAAAACCCCAAAAAACAAATTTAAGAAACTTGAGAAACACTGATTTCCGGATCTCGCGTAACGGCTTTTTAATATTTATTTAATTATTTATACATAAATGGTACATTCTCAAATTATAAAAAAGTTACTTAGACCCTCTTTGAACATTAATTATAATAAATACTTTAATGTGAAAATGTGAGTTTGTTTTGCATTGTAGGTATCCTTTTGGGTCGGCATTAGCAACACCATCCCCAGTGCCATCAAGTTTTATTGATTTTGCTTTAAATTTCTCCTAAAACACAGCTCTACTAAGATTCGTTGTGTTGCCTCTCCAAAAATACTAAATCTCTTTAATAACAACGTATTTCTGCCAAGATTCTGCCTTGGCCTTGGCTTATTCTCAACTCTATTTCTAAATGCTTACCAGTCTTAAGTTTATTTTTTCTAAATTTTGTTAGCTCATATTGCGTTACTGGTAAGGCCGCACGTTTGTTTTTCGAGGTTCTTTCGAATTTTGATAATCTTTGTCTAGATGTTGGTTTGTAAAATGTAAATGCAGCTCCATAAATCTGTTTAGTAGCTCAACAATAGCCCGTAATTAGACCTTAAAACGTGATTATACATAGCGTGTTACGACAACTCCAATAAACTGCAAATTATTTTGTTCAGATATTTACGCTAACTAAAAAATCCGTTTTCATTTCCACTCAAATGTGGACTCGCCGAGCTCTGATCTTCAAAGCAGCCTGAATCCTAATTAATTATCGATTTGACAGCCGTGTTTTAATTGGGTTTATTACGAGAAAAAATGAAGATATTTGCTAGAAAAGAAAGCAATATTTCCCCAATGTTGACAAATATGCGCCAGCGAAAAGTTTAAATTGCTGAAAAATCTGCATTCGCCTTTAATAGGAAATCTGATTATGCTGATTGAAAATGTCCTGACCTGTCAGCGATGCATTTTTATTCTAGCATTCATAGTTAATTTCTTTCACTTTTTAACGTTATTAATGAGGAAGGGGGGAATTAGGAGTTGCGAGATAGTAATGCGATTATTTACAAAAAAAGCAAAATGTAATTCAATTCTCAGTGCAGGTGCTGATTCATAAGGAAGTTGGAAATTAAAATGTGTCATATTGACAAAATGACATTTAGTTAGATATATTATTAATGAAAATAAATTCGGAGCTCGAAAGCCATGCGTATAATGTAATTTACAAAAATGCCTGTTGGCATCCATACATGAATTTTGATAATTCAATAATTCATAAATTTATTTCAGACGTCTGTAGTATGGGGAATTTCGTATTGAAAATGCTTTTAAAAAAATCGTGCATCACCAAAATAGTCGTTAATTTTATATTGAAATTATGAAAGCTGCTTGAAATTTCCTTAAAAAATTCTTGAATATCATATTGAAATCGAAAATAAACTTGTGGATTTTTGAATTCATGAAATATCCGGTTTTTTTTATCGAATTTAGCTCTCAGACGTTTAGGAAAAGAAGAGGCACCAACTGGGATTGTTTTATCAATGTTCAATTGTAATCAAGCTCCCTGCAGGGATTACGAAATATACGCGATTTATACCCTTAAAATCAATACGTGTAGGGCACGTTCGAGTGGAAGACATCGGATTTATGTTTCCCACAGTTTTATACCCCTTTTTATAGTCAAAATCAATCGAAACTAGGGCATTTTTAACGTGAACGGCTCCGACGAACAATGTTTTCATTTTTAATCGCAAAATAACGCATTTTCC
This sequence comes from Rossiulus vilnensis, assembly GCA_034700785.1. Taxonomy (NCBI): domain Eukaryota; kingdom Metazoa; phylum Arthropoda; class Diplopoda; order Julida; family Julidae; genus Rossiulus; species Rossiulus vilnensis. The sequence goes on from JAQIXS010000003.1 coordinate 26,959, forward strand.
CAGAATCCTATTTTGTCTTGTCTCTCCCAAAAATCAGATTTATATACGCCATTAAAAGAGAACAAATCGCTCGTTGCCTAAATGATCAATTGGATAACTTCGATGAAAATGGTAGCAAAGATTGTGATTCTGTTCCTGTGAACTACTGCGTACTCATTGACTATTTTGCTAATCTGCCGCATATCTGGAGCATGCAAAATGCATTGCAAAATGGGTGTTTTTTACTATCATAAGGTTACTAAACTGAATATTTACTTAACAATTGGTTGCATGTTTGTGGCGCTGCATGCAACGTAATCCAATCACTATGCTGAGTGATGGAAAATTGATGAGATTGAATTATTAAGCCGCTTATATTTAAGGCAGCAACTCAGCTGCTTCTGTTTGGATAAATCCATATCTCAATGTTTATATAAAAGAGCTGGCACAATCCGATCAGAATTGTTAACGTTTCCTGTAAATATTTTGTGTACCCTCTTTCAGCCTTGGGCAGCGCGCTGGGATATTTACTTAAAATTGTATATTTTTATGCATACTAAATGCATAAAGGAGATGAATAAGTGACGTTTTATCATTCGGATCGGCCTTGCTTCGATGGATAGAGCTAAAATACTTTCGAAGATTGCCCTCAAAAAGTTGATGAAACTGGAGAGTTATCATTAGTTAGACCCCATCTTGAATATTGCTATCCCATTTGGAATCCTTACGGGGTGGGTCGAGGAAACGATATGGGTAAAATATGTGGCCAATTATGCATTTATACACTGTATATGGCTTCATCTAAACTTGTCAAGTTTGACGATGTCCATATAAGGCCATACAAATATTTGGAACCTCTAACATCGGACGTCAATGCATACGAAATATTGTAATTCAAACAAACATTTTTACTTTAATACAGTAAAGCTAAAATAAAATAAAAATCGTATTCATGAAAATAAATTATAAATTTAGCAAGAGTCCAGATTACGTTTGGCTGATTACATGGAGCAAACAAATATGCATAATACAACGTTTAAAAGATCAGATGAATCGTTAAGAATTTTTTGGAATTTTTTCAGTTTGTAATGTTATTTTCCTTTTTTTTAAGTACATATCTCTAACTTCACCGTTGAATTTTAATATTTTTATACTATTTTGGAGTAGTTTTAGAGCTCGATTAACTCCAAAAGCCGATAAAAGCGTTTTTTGGGTAAACTATTCTCCTGGAAACTCATGCAAAGCTGATTTCATTTTTAAATTGACGTTGTCATGGTAAGGTTTTTGTGCATTTCCTTAACAATGCGCTTGTTGCAAATTGCCAAATCATCTTAGAAGTCATCAGCCTCATTTGTGTGGCGAGAAATCCCAGAACGAGTGGAGGTAAAAATGAATTGCATTTGGCTTCGTCCATTTATCCTAAGCCCCTTGCCAATAAGGCACTTGGACTCTTTTAAGTGGTGTCGTGTGCGTTTTTTAAAGGGGTGAAGTAAACAAATTCCTATCAAATTCGTCGAATGCATTGCATTATTTAATTCCTCTAACGATATTTGGCACACTCTGTATATCTCGTATTAAATTCGTTGTTATCTAGTTTATCATGAATCGACTAACGTTTTCTTTTTCTTGTATGTTTATATAAATTGGTGTTACAGTATATTGGATCATCTCTGATTGGATTGTCTCTGAATGATCTTTGAGTCTGAGATCGATCGCAATATCAAAAGTAATAAAAATTGCAGTTTAATTTTCCTACCAGTGACGATAAAAACTATATTAGTAGTTTTTAAAATTTTTAATTAAAATTTGCTAGAGATTGAACCATTAAAAAGACCATTAAATCCCAACAAAAATATGAATTAATGTGTATCTCACCCTTACGGCTATATTTGGACGAATATAACCGAAATAATAGATTATACATAGTGTCCCAAAATATAATGTGCAGTAATCCTTCACTCATAACTTTTTTAAAGCAGATTCACGGCCTAACAAGATCGTTGTCATGAATACGGTTATGGTGTACTTTACGTACTGCAGCTATCCCGGAAGTGGAGTAAGATAAAGATACTCGAGATATTTATTGTGTGGTCCAACTATTGTATGCGGTTTCCGGTTGCAAATCGGTGTTGGCATATCCAAGCTGTTTCGAAGTCTGTATTCTGACCCTCTGCCAAGACTGGCTAGGGTCAAATGCATATGTTAATTTTTCATCCCTTGATTTCCACCCCAGTGAGCAAAAATCGCGCTCGACTGGCCAATTGTTTCGCTTCGTTCGTTACTTAAAGATTACGTGTAACAGTTGTTACATTAAAGACGGCGAATTACGGGTCGATTTGGGGTGTGCTTATGGCTCACCATCTGACACTTAATTAACATATATGGAGATCTTTAAAAAACTTGTCATTTCGCCCGCAAGCTGCGGAGACTCGCTTATAAATAATGTAAAAAAACATCTGGGTTCACTTCAACACTCGTCACTCTTAAATCTTTAAAAGCGTTTTCAAAAAGATATCCTCACTCCTACTTGAGATCGGGTGATACTGTGAGCGATTTGTTTCTTATCTTCGTGATGGTGTAGATTCAAGCAAGCTTCGATGCGAGACGATCGATTATATTTTTTTTTAAGAAAACAAAAATTGGTTTGGGCGTTTACAAGTTCTTGGATTTGTAATTCCTTAGTTTTCGTTGCTGTTTAATGGTGATGTTTTAAAACGTATAATAGTTCGCCGTATGTAGGGGGTTATGGTTGGCGTTAAGTCAGTGGAAACGATGCATTATCTGCATCGACTCTTATTTAATCTTGCTGATAATATTTTTTCAAACTGTATCTAGTTGTTTTTTTCCAAATGTGTTGTTATATGATGGTATTAAGCCAGTTAAGTCACCCTTAAAATTGGCAATCACTGCTTGCTTCTGTGTAGTTCCTGATTGCCAGGTTATAAGGGGCAGCACACGCTTCGATATGTTCGTGTGAGTTGTAAAAACTTGAACATCATGCGCCTAATATGACCTTATCTGGTTCTTATCCAGGTCAGAAATTTCTAGAAGTCGCTTGCTCACTCAAGAATTTAAAATACGGTAATGACAGTGCGAAATGTGGAAGTTGAGAGGAAAGACATTGTAGCCGATCGCGTTTCCGTGTCATCCATTAATTAAAAGGCGCAAATTGATTTCATGAATAATCAACTTCCAGACAATGTTTTATTAAAATTGATCTAGACCGGAATGCTTTTCTTCGGTATTTGCTCGACGATGCGTTCGGCGAAGAAAGGAGGCCTGATTGTACGTTTGCTCACTGACGTAATTAGTGAGAAAAAGTGGATCCAATTGTCGCCTAATTATTGCGGCGGGGGGAGGAAAAACCTTTTTTTTTAAAGAAAAAGTGAATCAGGAAGATGAAGATTTTTGTCGACATTTTCCTCTCTTGCTCGTTCGCTTCATTACTTTTTGAGCAGGGGTCCATTAGCAAACAGAAGACGGAGGAGGAAACGCACGTTTGATAACATGTTAAAATAGGTCGTAATTATCACCTGCAGCTTAAATGAATTGTAAATTAGCTGAAATTTCTCGGGCTGGGCTCTAATTTAATATGCATACAGGCACGTTTGGGTGAGCCTTAATTAGACAAAGGCGAAGCTATCTTAGTCTGGCGACATAGAAAAACGCATTTTTCTCAGCTTTCTCTTGCAAAATTAGCTTTTTAATGTCGTCCTATTATAAGCAAATGTTGACATAAAAAACGATAGAATTTGCCGCCTTATTTCCCCCAATTTTAAAATTAGGCTTGGAAAATCATGGAAATGGCAAATTGGCTCGCATCTTTTAAGATGCTCAGGCAATAAATTGTTAAACGTTTAGAAACCTCAAAGAGACACAACTTAAGTGGCAAAATATGTGTGCATGTAAATACATGTACATTATGGCAATAGATATATGAATAAATGATTCTTTTTCAAGAATGTTATTAAGCTACATGCATTTTTACTTTGGCAGCAGTGTTTTATTATTTCATCAAATCTTTACACCCATGGGGGGAAATTTTGAAGGCTAAAAGTCGGTATCTTATCCAACACATTAACAACAACGGAAGTGTTTAAATATCTAAGGACATCGAGGCCATTAATCGCCAATAAAACTACTTGAATTTGGCCAACGACTTGATCCTAAAATCCAACCCATTAACAACAACGGAAGTGTTTAAATATCTAAGGGACATCAAGGGTATTAATCCCCAATAAAACTACTTGAATTTGGCCAACGACTCGATCCTACAGTTATCTTTGTTGTCATAAACTAAATTTGAGGAGCGCATGTTAATGTACATAGTAGTTAATGTCGTTCCAAAATGAGCTCATAATTAAACCGCCCACGTTTTACGATTCGTCAGATGGGCAGTTGCGCATGCGCAATCTTGCAGAATGCGAACTACCTGACACATTAATTAATTAAGTTTGCTTTCGCTGTCGAGTCGAATGAATTCATATTTTATACTTAGAACAGAAATATTTCGTACCATACAGCGAATGTAAAATTCCGATCCCATGCTGGTTTTGATCGCAAATATGCGAAATGCTTTCAATTGCATTTCAATTTGGTAGGTCTCAGAGAAGGAATTCAAAATATTAAGCTATCGAGTGCGCAATTTTTCCTTCATTACACGCAACTTCATTCTGAATTGCGTTTTAATATCTGCATTTATGAGGGGAAATTACATCGGGTTAAAGCTTCATTTATGGTCCGCTTATTTGTTCACAAATTGCTTGCATGTAGAGCAGCAACCGCTAAAAAAAGACTTGGTAATAATGAGTGAAATAAATTTCGATAACTTAAAAAACGCCGAAGGAGAAAACGGTTTAAGGGGTTGCGTCAGACCTCCATTAACGTAATCGGTGATTAATAAAAATTTCAGTCAGAGCGGATCTCATTACTTTTTGGAATTTTATGGACCGATTCCGTTGCTACAATGCCTATGTTTAATAACAAATAATCACTTTTAATATTCTAATTAGCGTGATTATTTCCTAAATCGTTTTTTTTTTTCAATAATGCAGCATCCAACACAAAATGCCGTTATCATTTAAATGAAATAGTTAGTTCTAATTATTACTTATTTACTCTTAAATGTATTATTTTTAAGGTATTTTCGTTAATTTACAGTAGTGCGGATGACATGTAGTGTTATGAAAGGCATTCTACTACCCGAGTTGAAAACGTAAATGTGGGTCATATATGGTCAAGTACACCCATTCATGCCCATGTTCGTAAAATTCATGTTTTTTAGTATTACTATTCCCATTTATGTCAAGACATTTACAGATTGGTCATGCACATTTCTATGTGCCCATACCTGGAAAATATAATACAGTAACTTATATTAAAGTTAAAATTTTTGGTAAGTGGCCAGTAACGATATTGTCTATAAAAGCTATGTATATTTTTACATCATTACTATGGACATACATGTACATGTATATGTCAAGACATTTACAGGCAAGGTCATACATATTTCTACGTCCGTATGCATGCAAAATTGACTAACATGTTGGAACCAGCTTCGAGAGCCGTTTGGCCTACCGGTCATTTTTCTCATCCACTTTATTCTCGATTCGCTGTCAAAAATAAGCTCTGAAACAATGCCACGACCAGAGTTGGTTAGCGAGGCACTTCCGGAATGCTCGTTGCTCAGCAATAAGCCGAAACGGAATTAATCACGGAGCAGTGCTTTGTTTCTCCAGACTCAGATTAAAGAATGTGAGTCAACTTTCATTGTCTGTGGGAGGGGGAGAGGAACAACTCACCCTCGCATTGCTCTCGTGTTTATCCCCCGCAGACTCACGTCCTCGTAGCTTTATTTTAGTTTTTTTTATTACTATTTTACTCGACTCCCCCTCGCTCTCCCTCCTCTTTTCTCAATATGCATACCTCCTTCCAGCTCCTTTTTTTTTGGCATACTTTTATCTATGCAGATTTCCTCCTAATATTTCTCTTCAAATAATCTGCCATTGTCTTTGCGTTCCATCCGTTCTTCTCCTCCTTCCTCCTCCTTCTTCTTCTTCTTCTTCTGCTTCTTCCTCTTCCTCTTTGAGCTTTGAATAATTGAACTTTTGCATCTACTCTTGCCGAAATGAAATACTTGAGCAGGCAATAAGATTTCGACCCTCTCGCTTAGAAATGCTGCCTCCTGGCAGCGTCAACCTATACGCGCATAATCAGTAAGTTGAATATATATTGCATTTTCTCGCACGCACTTATCAGCCCGCATTATAGTGTACGCCCTCACTTTTCGCAGTTTCATTCGCCCTCACTACATCGGAAACGAGCCGTGCATCTCGTTCAGAAATCGTAATATGCATGCTGATCTCGGCCATCGAGGCTACTTAGCCTTGTTTAGCACCTCGTCAAACTAGTCTGGTAACGACTGCGACCGAAACGCCAGATATGGAGCCAGGTGGCGCCGCTGATGGAATGCCCCGGATGAAAAAAAAATTGATATGGATCATTTATGAACATATGACTTATTCCATATATGATTACACCAGAAATGGGTGACATATGGGACCTGTTGGCCGAATCCATGTACATTTGCATGTATTCGCATTCGTATGACTTATTCCATATATGGTTAGACCAAAAATGGGCCACAAATGGACCCATACATGTATGGCTTTATCTTTTATTCATATAACACATCTTTTAAATGTGTCCATGTAAGCAGTTATATGTGGTTTTATCTACTGTTTCCATGTTTGGCGATGTCAGTATATGGCCATATGTTATAAATCACGTGTTTCTAGGGCTTAAAACCTTTAATTCTATAAGTAATAACTCATTAAAACGCACATGTGGTTAATATTTGGAAATGTTATTTGAGTACGTTGCCAGTACAATATTATTTAAAAAACTGAGTGACATCATTTTATGAAATAGGATGACGTCCATTTACAGAAATAACTTCACAAATGTCAAATTTTCAACCAGGTAGTGCTTTACTGGTCAATATAGACAGGTTTCACTGTTATTAAGAGCTTAAATTCCCACACAAAACATAAATTCGACGCCCATATTAGCTGTCCCTATAACCTCCCCCTCAGTTTCAGACATCCTCAAAATTTATGGACTAGATAATATGGCAACATATTCAGAGTATTTCAGATGCACATAATGAGCACTCTGTAGAATCGGGAAGGATTCTGTGCCAATATGGCGAATGCAGAAGAAGGGCTTCTGACGTTTTTGATGAAACTCTACCTCACTGCTCGATCTTTTGACCCTCTTTTTTTTGTTTGGTTTCGTATTGTTTTTAACTTTGATGTCATGCGGATGAACTGCATTATAATGTCAATAATGCGGAGAGCGATGCATAATTCATATGTAGATTTATAGAGGTATTTTTACATTGAATATTTTGCCTTTATATGTGTTTTTTGAAAAATTGTCATAGGTGCACGAAGCTTGCAGCTGCGTTTGCCTGCTAGGAAAATTCAATTATTTTTAAATGCATTAAACAGGGAGGTTCATTTATTGCCTTTGGCCTTCGCAGCGGTCATCGGAGGAACGTTTCACCATAAAAGCATCCATTTATTTTAATGGATAAATTTGCCCATCGATTTTTATAGTACGTCTACTTAGGGTCGCTTAGGTCATCCAGGGCTTAAGAATAACCTTCATGCTCTCCATCCTTTAATCTCTTTCAGTAAATAGATTTTGATTTTGCTTAAAACAATATTTCATTCATTGGCCCTATTACTACCCATACTGAAAACAAATGCATTGCAAATGCATCCTAATATACATGCATACATTTTGAAATGAAATGTCTTAATCTACATGTACATGCATTTTGAAATGCATTTGAAATACTTTGCATGTGGATACCCAACTACAGTTCTATCTTGTTTTAAAGATAAAACTGCAATTTTCAGAATTTATAAAAAAATGTTTCGGATTTTTTATTTACTTATTTCTAGATAATGTTTCAAAATTTATTTTGTATCTCATAGATGCTTAGCAGAAAACACTTGGTAAAATACACATTTCCTGAGTTTTGTGCATTGCAGAATTTGTCAAGAGAATTTTACCCTTAAATATTGATTTGTTGTGCTTTAAAGCCAGTTAATTTGTCTGTGATTATTTACAATATCTTGTTTTCATTTATTTACAACACTTCTTGATAAGCGTTTTTGAAAAGCATTTCACAAAAAATACTATCTATTTTTTCATTTAGCAGTGTCTTAAAAGGTGTGCTAAAAATGGGAAAGTCTATTTGTTTTTCTTTCTGCGATGAATTAAAACAACTTGTTTATTCCTGGAGTGCTTCCGGTTGCTTTTCAAAGAATTTAAAAATAATTTAGAGCGATTTAGGGATGTCTATTAGGCATTCCTTTCATTTCTAATCTTCTTCCTTTAATACTATGCCGCGACATGAAATGGATAATGAAAATTGCGATATAATTATTCCGCTAATGTAAATCGAGAGATAATCTAGAAGTCATCTTTTTAATTAGATGATATCTGATCTTAGTTTATACCAACGGGAGAGTCGACGGCAGAGAAACCAGCTCGCCTTTCAATTATCGTACATTTGGTTTCAGCTTTTACATGTTAAAATACATGGCACTCATTATTGAAAAGAGTGAAATTTACATACAGATATTCACTTACATTTAGCCTATTTTAACAACATCAAAACGTTGATCGGCATTGTTAATAGGTGGCTTTATTAATTCAGATTTGAACGTCTTGCCAGTCTCCAGCAGGTCTCCATATCCGGTGTTTAAAGACCGAATTTATCGTCCCCAACTGACATACATATTACAATTTTAACTTTTTTAGTGTCAATATCCTACCCGTAGTGAGGCCAAATGTTGATATCTAGTGATATAAATATATGCATTGGACTACAAATCAAGGATTTTACAAATTGTAACGATTTTTCTTTTGTGTGCCAACATATTTCAGAATTCCAAAAAAATATGTATGGGTTTATTTATTTACATAATGATTCTAAACTTAATCGTGGTGTAGTTGCCAATTGCTTGCTTCCTAGCAGTCAATCTATTCTGATTTCTTAATTCGCAAATTCAGATTCATATTTCAAGCTATATTTACATGTATTTGTGATATTTTTATTTCAGAATTTGAAAAGAAATATTTTGAATTGTCTGAAAATTCGCATCATCATCACAATATCTCTCAAATGACAAATTTACTTTAATCCAGCAGAAAAATTATCAACTCGGTTATGGAACAGGGTGGTCAGGATTACACCATTAAAAGGTGTTAAAAATCAGGGTGTCCGTTGTAGATTCTAGCGACCTAAACGCTTCAATACTCCTCAAAAGACCCATATGGGCACCTGTGCGTATTTCTTAGAAAATATCAGGTTTTATGAATATTGGCCGCATGGTGACACATTATATACCGTAAAATTAAACATGGACGTAAAACGAAATGGCCGTTACAGCGAAACGCCGTATATAGGGCGGTTGTATAGCGATGAGTGTACTGATCTTTTCACCAGAACATCAATTGATAAGATTTTAGGAAGACAAATTCAGGTGGCAACAGTCCACCTCTCGGCCGTGGATTTCTTGATTTCATGGCCGTTTCATCCCACCCTATAACTGCGATTCATTTCGAGAATCTCGACGGAATTCGACGGATTAAATCGATTAGGAAAATATGCGGGTGCTGGCTGAGATTTCGCATTCTTGGTATTCTTCGGGGTTCCGTTCCCCTCGTTTGCATGGCGGAAATGGAAGATGTGCTGGGCGGCTTTTAAATTGGTCTTTTTGAACGTGAAATGCTTTAGCGCTCGCTGATTACGCGTAGCGACCGTGAATGCACTTTTTCTTCATTTAAATTGAATGCACATTTCATTTTGAGGCTTGTCGAAATGTTTGACAAAAAAAGGAGAGAAAAAAAGAGGTCCTTTTTTTTTTTCCTCATATTTTTTTTTACCCTTCATCATCTCTCGGATGGCAGATTGGCAGCACCCTGGCACAGTCTTTGCCATCACTATCCATCACATTATTTTTTTCAGCATCACCCTCCACCCCATTCGCCTTATCTCCATTACATCTTCCTTCGTTTCAAATGAATATGGCATGTTTTAACGACAACCTTTACAGCTTTCAATCTCCGTTTTTCGAAGGCCTGTGTCAGTGCCAGGGATGGGGAAGGCTAAATGTCACCTCCGTTTTTGTCAAGAGCCTTGGCTTTCATTTCCTACGGCTCTCCTGTCCCCATTTTGCCTACATGTAAAAAATCTCTTTTACTGCCTTCCCTGGTTCCATTCCGTTTTTTGTTAAAAAAATAGAATAAGCGGATTTCTCAGCCAGCGTCTATTGGAGGCAGCTACGCCGTGCAATAAAAATATTAGTCATGTCCCCAGAAACTACGCTTTTTTATCGACGAATCTGACAAGGAATCTCTTCCTATTTATGGGCAATTTTCACCTTCATCATGACGCAGTATGGGTGTTCAGTGATGTGCCGATTAGCCTCGTTAACCAGTTCGTTTTTACATCATCATTTTTCCAGAAAAAAATTCAAAACTTTGATGCACTCGTTTTTTTGCTCTAAATAAATTGGACTCACACGGAAAAAAGAAATGCATTTAGAAATGCGGGTAGATTGTGAGAATGTTTCATTTTACAGATTAGATTTCATTGCATATCCATTCATATTATAATGCATACATGTTGAAATGAATTCATCGATGTATTTTGAAATGCATTTTCAAATGTATTCCCGATATATATATATATATATATATATATATTAAGCATGGGGACGCCTAATATTATGATAACTAAGGAAATTTTTTTTTCTGGCCGATACCAAAGGATGTTCACCATCCCCACTAGGATATGTTATTTTTTATTATTTGAATATGTCCTGATTATACGTATATGAAATAAAATAAAATAAACATAAAAAATGGAACATTTTGTGAAGTTTTTTAAAGTTTATTATTTGTTTATGAATAAACGGAACATATTCAAATTATACAAATATTAGCAATTAATATATTAAGCTCGAAGCAAAATTGTAATTTATCCGTTGCGAGAATGTAGACCCCTATGTACACTAAATACATAAACATGAGATTTTAGGTATTTTTGTCTAATGGTTTATTGATACGATTATCAAGCTTGTCATATTTTCATTTTAAATATCAACAAGTGAGCATGTATTAGAATGAAAAACGCATAAGTATGGCGATATAAGCAACATTTACAACATTACTTATACATCTATAATCTTAGGTTGAGTCTGTAGTTTTTTGCGTATTAGTTGTTAATGCCTCTGGCAAATGCTGTTTATTTGACTTAATTAAATGTTTATAAAAAACTGTAAAACATTATGTGGTTGCAAGCGGAACGAACTACGTTCCTTGAGGGAGAAAACGTTTTTTATTTTCAAACAAAAACCTCTTTTAATCCCAAATTTCCAATTAAAAATTAAATAAAAATAGTGTTGTTATTGTCATCCCGAAATATCAGTTTCAATTATACCAAAAAGATGTGTACCATTGGTCTTTAGATAATTTTATTTGTTTGTATTTTTTCGTGCGCTTTTTATTTTTTACTGAGAAAATCCTTGGTGAGACTTTCGTGAGTTTACGACTTATGTTTCAATTATTTAGTTGTTTAATAATAAAGTAACTCCACCGGTTCTCACTTTTTGCTTTTCTTTTTCTTTCTCTTTTTTCAGTCCCAGCTTCCCGTTGGTGTGAAAAATGACAATAGTATTTTCGTCATAATTTTTATCGTGTGCGGAGTCATTGCCGGAGCTGTCATTGCCATCGGAGTGCTTTACGTTGTCAGACGTCATGCCAGATCCAGGGAAAAACTCCAGAATCTCACCCATTTGGATACGGAAGCCAGTCAAGACTATCAGGTAAAGAATTTCTCGTAAAATATAGGTTTTGGTTTCACTCCAGTGCCTGTTTTGGATTGTTTAGTATACCTAGATAAAAAGACAATCAAGGTTCTGAATCCTCACATTTCGAAATCACACCATCATTTTATATTTTTTGATAAGCCTCAATATCCATAAGCTGTTATTCAGTGGATGGTTTAAGGGAGTGGTATCGCAGTAAGAATGCATTCTCCCCTCCTCCTACATTATGCTATTTTGCAAAGAATCGCTGGAATATTTTAAATTTTTGTTGGTTAGCTGAGATGTGTTCCCAACAGGTGTCGTTCCGTTATAATGATTTATAATATATTGCTAACGAGATTTTTCCATGTGTATTTCATTTTTTTATAAATTGATGGGGCTTACAAGTGGTGCTTTCTGCTCAGTGTTAAGGTTAAGATCGTCCAAAAAGGAGGCCTATTATGCAAAACAATTACACATTTTTGCTTTTAATAATTATTAACATTAGTAAATTTATTTGTTTGCCTTGTAAAATTGGTTGTCCGCGAGAGTCTTGAGTTATTTTTATAATTTGAAAATGTCTCCTTTGTGTATAAAAATAAATGCATTTTGTTAAGCAAGTGTGAACAAAATGCATCTAAATTGACAAAAAATCCTCTTGAATTTCGTAGGAGAATAGCCTGAAAATGCAATGCAAGAAATTTACACTAATTGTACTGAAAATGTATCGTGCTTTGAACAAATTATGCGAAACATTATCATCACAATGAATTAATCTCAAAACATCGCATTCCCAGCAGAAACTCTTTTATGGTGACAGGGATAAAGGCAGACAGATGTCCCAAAAAAATGCAAATGATTTACGGTTGTTTTTGTACTTTTCACGCGAGATATTAATGGGGAACTGTTAGTCAAATTAGGCTATTTTAAAGAGCAATAAATTGTTTATAAAACGAGTTATTCCGATTTTAATTGAATATCTATTTGCTGAGCAAAATACATTTGTAATACCTTTCGATGGGCTAGTTTGTTTTCTCGCAAGGGTACTAAGGTCGTAACAGAGCAAGGCGTAAACAAAAGACATTAAAATGACGCCATATGAGAGGAACAAACGCCGAATAAAAGAAACATAAATAGAACGGATAAGTGGGGCGCTTTGTATCAGTGTATACAATTGTAGTCTTGACCAATGGTCAAGGCTGCTTAGAATTCATCGTTAGGTATTCCAGTCGAAGCCCTGGTCTTTCGTTTTTTTTCTGGAATGTCTTCATTGCACCTAATTGAGGTTTAATTACTGGCCACTCGATGCCCAATGAAAACCGCGATGGCTTAAGGGGAGCAACGTTGCCGACATAATGTCCTCATCGGCTTGACCATTGCGTCACTTAGCTCATCGTTGCCCGTTTGTTTATCTATCCCTATCTTGGCAGTTATTGTCCATTATGTTGATGCATTGGGATTTCATTGGTCACTCGTGACCCTAATCGGACGAAGAAATGCACCGTGGCATTTGCTCTAATGAAAAATAGCCCCGAGATGACCAATGCATTACAATGTGCATTACAGTATCTGCTGTTGCTCGGGTTTTTTATGTTTCTTACCCACTTTAATAGCAAACCGCGGCCATTTTCCGTCCTTGCCTTAAAAACGTATCCTGGTGCATCAGATAAGATTTTATGAGACTGTTAAGGTTGTGGGTCAATCGTAAGGGCGAAACGTTTAGCCTCTTGGCATTATATGCTTCTCGGGTGAAAGTCTTATGAGCCCAACATTGGCATAAAAGATAAAACCAGGAAAAGCCCTAAACTTATATGAAGGATGTTAAGCTATAAGCCTAAAATTAACTTTGAAGATTCGAAATGCGTAACATGTATTTATTGCAAGGCCAAATTTGTGTAATTTTATCGGTTTTACCTTTAGCATTAAAAAATAAATTTGGGGACGCCAAAAGGAGAAGTCTATTGAAAATTGCTGTTTTTGCCCCATCCCCTTTTTCTCAGTAATCGACTAAATTAATCATTTTCTGAGTTCAGGCAGGGTTTTTTTCCCTTAAATTATAGTTTACTGACAATTTTTGAAAATTTTAAATTAGTGGCAATTTTTAATTCGAAATTTTTGACTTTTTTTTATAAAACAAACTTCCTTCATTTTTTGTGTAAGTTCGAAATCAGTAACATTAAAAACACTTGGTTTCAATGCATTTTCAATCGGATCTATGTCGAAACTCAGGACATCAGTACAGAAAACAAGGACACAGAAATCGAAAATGAGCAAGCCAAGCCCTGGCATCAGGAGGATTGCCAATACTGTTTATACGCTAAATAATTAATTGAAACTGCCATTATAAAGCCTGAAATCCTTTAAGGCTCGGCTTATCCGTGCAGCTAAGGATTGCGCTCTTGAAACAATTGATAATTGGTCCCCATTGTTCCCCTTAAAAACAGATTTTCAGTTTTGTTGGCCGTTACGATCAGTGAAATTAGGGACCTGTTTGTGGGCACACCACGCACACACGCATCTGCCCTGATCTCACGAAAAATACAAATTTGAGGGAGATTTTCTCCATCATCCCAATTTCGATCCATTCATTTGTGATGTATGCAATGAGCGCAAATCTAATCTCTCCAATGAGAACACGGGGCTGAACAATAGGCCTCGTAAAGCATTCTTCATATTTTGGCATAAAATGAGAGAGAGAGAGAGACAGACACCCTTTTGGACGCATCCTCCCGCATGAAGTAATCTTAATCAGAAATAAAATATGTATGAGACGCTACCATGCATTCAGTCTCAATCCCATCAATGTTATTATATTATTTTCAACTCCGAAACGTCCTTCGTATTCGGGAATTAAGGGGGTAAGTTGTTACGAGGGCTAACTCATCATGAATTCGGTATATTTGAAGAGGTGATGTTTGAATTTTTTAAATTTTAGACAAATATGCCAGCTATGAATAACAATGCGAAGACTGTTACAAAGAACACCCAAAGATATTTAAATTCTTAAGATAATGCCAAGCCAGTCTTGAAGAAATATGTTTAATGGATATGTTAAAACCTATGTGCTTTGCTCATTTTTAGCAGTGTAAAGAAATGCCAATCATACACTTAATGAAAATTGACAATAGCATGTAGATTACATACATGTATTTCAACGTCAATTCCTCATATTCCTCACATGCCTATAACACGTTATTTGTTTGAACGTAGCATGTTTTCATGAGTTAAGAATGTTATATTTAAATCCATTTCTTCAGATTTTTAATAGTGCTATTTCTTGGTCAATTTGTTTCACTGTAGCTGGTCACAGTAAAATTGTTTTATATTATTATAAACATTGGTACATCATTACCAACTTACTTTTGATATTTTTTGAATTAACTACTTATAAGGCTACAATTGGCACCGTGCCAGGATTTTTTAATTTTGATAAATGTCACGAAATGACGATTTCGATAAAGAAATACCAGAATCTGACAATCTTAAATTCTGAAAATAAGTAAATAAAGAGTTATATGAATTTATTTACGGGTTAATTAACCGATGACCAAGACGAATTTTCATTTTTCACTCAAAAATTAACGTCATTAATACCTTTTGTGCTACCATTGGTGGTCGCTTGAGGTGATTTCTTGGAAATTCTGATTTATTTATTTCTATATGTGTGTATTTATACTTATATTTACATGTATATTTTCAACGTAACTATGTTATGTTCGTGCCAGAAGGGGGAAGAGCCCCCTTATTGCATTGTCGTTGTCTGTCTGTCATCTTACCCCGTTTTTTCCCATTTTTCCCTGTGGAATATGCCTTAAACGTTTTGACTACAAGAAACAATGTTTTGATAACTTTGTAATTTGTACGTAAGAATTTCAAGTTTTTAAAAAATTCCAGATATTTTTAATTTGATAAACGTACCAGGAAATAAATGCCAGGAAATTAAAATTTTGAGAAAAAATGCCAGAATCTGAAATATTTGAATTGTGAAAAATAAATAACTGAATGAGAAACTATGAGACCTTTATTCATGACATGATGGCTTATCCAGACTAAAGAGGATGGCACCTGGAAACCTTAAGCCCTGTCTTTTTTCCTGAAGAATATGCCTTAGACATTTTGGATTCAAGAAGGGAAAAAAATTGCTAACTTTGCAATTTTTTGCATTATACCAAAGCTGTTTTCCCCTGTGAGTTTAGAAATAAGAACATTTATATTTTTGGTCGCCTTAGGACTTGTGTCGCCAACGGATGGCCAGCAAAACCAGCGAGAAGCCCGAGCCAATCCACGTTGCTCAGAGGATTAGCAGTTTGTCCAGGGACAGTGAAACGTCCGCCAAGAGTCCGTCCAGCAGGTCCAGCACATCGTCCTGGTAAGTAATCTTACGCAAGCTTGCTTCTTCTTCTTCTTCTTCCTTATCCTCCTCCTCCTTCTTCGTTACGAAATATGGATTTGTGGACAGTTTATCGATTGGTCAAGCGTGAACTGACCAGTGCATGGTAGCAAGGAATCTCACGGTGCCGTGAACACGTGGAAAATGGAATGCCTCGGTGAAACGTATCTGGACGTTGGTCATCCTTTATCCCTTATCGATTGGTCAATGACCACTTTTGTAATGCAGCTGCTCTGATATAAATAACGCTCGTGTAATGAACAAAAAAATAACATTAATATCGAGTATGGTTGCAAACTACATGTTATTCGTTTGGTGATTTTTTGCTACACTTTAAGAACGGTGAACATTTCTCTTATTTCTGTCGGAAAAAATCTGTTTTTAGTTTTGGAGGAGGGTGGGTTGGGAAAGCAATTAGGTTTTTTTTCCGCTGCTTTGATTGTCATGAACACATAGCAAGAAAACGCTATGAATGTATTCTTGTAATTGTTTCGATTCGAACTCAGACAAACAAATGGTCATCAAGTAAACCTTGTGCGTTTTGTTTAGGATTAGTTGTCCACTGGAAGCAGGTGGTTATATAGTATAGGTCATATAAGCCTATTTGTCCATTTGCAGTATGTCTATACTTATCCATATACAGGTACAGATGACCATACTGTATATGTCAGCATATTTACAGAAAATATATGTGTAAGCATTAGGTTACTTTTATTTTAAAATTGTATTTATATTGTCGTGTATTGCTTAAAGGACTGGGAGCAGCAATAAGATTCTTTAAAATGAAATCGAATATAATATGATAAAATAAATACATGAATGAATACAATTTCGATCACCTGTTTATTATTGCAACGTCGTAATTAGAGGAGATTTATGAAGGAAATAATAGGTCATGTATAATTTGAAAACTTCACAACAGGTTAAATTCCAAAATAATTATTTTAAGCAAACAAAAAAGCAATACTCCAAAACAATGTTACGTGAAAAAAAATATTCCAAGAAAAATTCAGTTATTCTTTTCATGCTGAATTGTTTCATATCAAACTGTGCATATTGAATAGAATAATTTTAGTATGTATTATTTTCCATATATGGCCAAGTATGCATGCATGTCTATATATGCCTATATACATGTATGTGGCCTAAGTATGCCTTATCTAAAGTTACTTTATGTATGAATGGCTGTCATACATCGACAGTTACGGCATACTCATAACTCCATATTTGGACATATTTAACTTTTTGCGTTAAAAATTTGCGTTTGTAAACTTATCAGTTACTCACCATTATTTAAAACGGAATAAAATTTTGAAATATTTTAAACCATTAAAAATATCAGAAAATTAACGTCTCATGTCATTACCTTTCAATCTAACATTTTTCATAGAAATATTCAGTCGCGTTTAGGGTACCCTGTGAATATCCAGATGTTTGTTAATATTGATCAGGGTTTCGCACGTTCCGCAAAGTTTTCCTTCACTTCCGGTATTAAAGGCCTGAGTTACTTCGCTCGTTTTCCCACAATGCCTCGCGGTACATCCTGAGTGCTGAGTTCCTAAAAATCTGCACCGGCGAATTTTTTCCTTCAGCTTTAGTCTTTGAGCTTATTAATTATGTAAACCGTCAAAATGCTTTTCGTCTTTCTCTCTCTCGGAGCCTCGCGATTGGCCCTAGGACGATGACATGGCGTCGTGAATCCGGGGAAAGCAAAATTGAGTCTCGTAATTTAATTTTTGCATCGTGCCCAACTTTCCTTTTCCTCTTTTCAGCTAAAATCCTTTAATACAAAAGTGTGCATGTACATCGTCGACGCCATGGATGGAAGCCCTAGAGCAGCCAATCCTTTTTGGGTTTTCCAATATGCTGTTCCAGAGAGACATTGGACAAGGGCTTCGAGGGTCTTTTTGTAGCCAGGAGGATGTGATTCAGCCCCAGTGTAGCATCTCGAATAACACTTTATTGGGTTGAATTGCGTAATGGAGTTGTTCGGCATTGCCATTGATGCCTCTTTCCAATTACGAATTGCTGAAATTATTGATCAGCCTAGGGGCTCTACAAAGAGAGCGGTCATTCCCTGGTTTGGCTTGTTCTAATTAAACGTACATTTCCAGCATGGAAAAAATCTGAAATTTTCGTTAATTTCGGCAATGAACGTAGAGCAGCATGCATCGCTTTGAACAGGCATGTCATGGCAGGACCAAATGGATAAACATCTACTGTATGTGCAGTGATACGGAATTTGGATATTACCGAAAAGCCAAGAAGGAAAATTGGCTGGACATTTAATCAGTGTCCACCGGATATTAAAGTGATGCGTACCACACATCGGACTGACAAATGACAGATGTCAATCTTTAATATTGCCCGGGATGGCAAAGTTTAATGTTGCCATATATGAGGCTATATATGCCATAGTTGTCCATTTAAATCCATATATGACCATATATTGACATCGCCATAAAGAGTAACCTTAGATAAAGCCATACATGACTGCATACTTAGCCATAAATGTAAAATAATACAAAGTGGTGCTATTTTATTCAGTATGAATTTAGAGCTGAAAACAAGTCAGCATTAAAACGGTAACTGACGGTAATTTTTTTCATTTAACGTTGTCTGGTGGTATAGTTTTTTTATTCTATAATAATTGCTAATTTTGAATCTAGCTTGTTATAAATTATACATCACTTAAAGCAGTTGTAATACATCCCAAAATTAAACAAATTTTAACTTTTATGTAAGCAACTTTATTACATTTTCCATAGATAAATAGTGTATACATGTATGTGTGACCATGTCTGTAAACATGTTTGCATAAATGATCATAATTATATAAAATGCAAAAGCATATTTAGACATATGCATTGACAAACGTGGATTTTATGTATATGAATAGACATTTATGACCATAAGTCAATTTATGGATTTCCGGTCTGGATGCATATGCATGGTCTTTTTCCACAAAATACATGCCAACAACTGATTAACTAACATATTTTATGTGATTATTTTATTGTTGTAGATTTAAAATTGATGTCAGTTAGTACATAGTGTAACCGGAACATTTTATATTATGAATATTACGGTATACGTTTTGGTACTTTTCCTGTTCAAAAGGGTGCTCTATTGTCCAAATAAATAGTGCTGTCATTTGAAATGATTGTGCTACATGAGACGGGAAAAGGGGTTGAAAATTTCGAAGTTTTGATTGCGGTCCCTAAGCCATCCAACTTTAAAATCGATTCCTTCGAAAAGTTCACTAATTGTCCTAAGTTTCAACTCTGCATTCGTCATTAGTATTTCGCTGGCATATCGTATTGCACGTCTCTCTCGATGTGACTTTTGCAATTGTTGATTTTGGGATCCAAATTCCATTAACCCTGCTACGTGATCCGTCATTATTTTCGCGGGTCCGTGTGCATTTCCCGCGAACATAATAATGACGTCGGTTAAACCGTTTTGTTATATGCGCCAATGGGAATTAATTAAATGTCAAACGGGGCTTCGGAATAGTTGTAGTTGTTGTTTTTTTTTCTTTTTCTTCACTCTTTCCAAACTTCTGTTGCTGCCATCTCGAAACTGGAGTATAAAGCTTTTGGTGGCATTATTTCGGAGCACTTGAGCGATCATAAAAGCATGTCCAGAGTGGTTACGTCAACGCGGGAATAGCCAGGGCTGACCACTTGACCATGCCTATTGTATCGAAGGGATTCATTAAGGCCAGCTCGAGTGGCGAGTGCGAGCCGGCTACTAAATACTTCATGCAAGTCGCCATGGACCAGGATTGGTCGAAACTAAGAGGCCGCTTGTACCTTGTTATGTTTCTTGCACTTTATTGCGTCCTTAATGCGACCCTCTCGTGCAATTGACAATTGAAGCACTCGGAGGACGACAGGCTGCACCCGGCTGCAAGGGGGGTCAGGCCCCCAATGACCCCTGAGTGGACAGCACGAGCGATTTTTATCTCCATTTTTTTCGGTTTGAAATTGGGGCCTAGATTGACGAGAGAAAACCATTAAACTTGGCTTTGAAGTAATTTGAAATAGTGATATTCTCAATATATTGACGTGGAAATATTTATGTTTTTGAATGTTTGGATAAATCATTAGACCAGATCATTTAGCTGTATGTGACTCTACCATAAACCGGAGATTGGAATATTTATATTTGACATACCTGTAAATTATAATACGTTAACTTATATTTTCCACATGTGTCCAAGTTTGCAGCCATGCATGTATATGGCTAATATTTTTCACATACGTGTATGTCTAAATATGCAACGATATACGTGTATGGTTAATTCTAATAGTCATGTAGCACATTTTGTGCAATATAACATAGTAGTAAAAAATTCTTGTGACTTTATACTGTAAGTATCACATAGACTTCTAAATTTATGTTATTATCATTATTACTTGGAATTAAAATGTTAGAAACTATATTTAGTTTTCTAAACACGTAAAATGGGCATTGCTAATCGCATAATGGAGTCTTATTTCCACGTCTTTAGTAAAGAGAGTTTAACACGTTCAACGCATTCATCGAAAATGGGGAAAAAACTACTAATCTATTATCCTATATTTTATTAGTTAACTTGCGCATTGTATTATTTGAGAAAATCAGTTGTTGTTTTCTGTTCACGTTTGCAGGAAATGTTTCTTCTTTGTTTTTCATTTCGTTTTATTGATTGAGTGCAAGGTTGAAAGGGGGTATGTAGAAAACTGTGCAGCCCAGTAGACCGACGAGGAGGATGATTACAATTATGATAATAACGAGGCCGTGAATTTCAAAGATGAAAATATGTGAATTGGCGTCGGTTTTACGACTCCCATTATTGTGGAATAATAGCCGCGACATGCTATTTAAACTAATGACGTGTTTACTGTCACCTTTCTCCCCGTGGATTGTCTCATTATAAACTTAACTGTGAATTTTTCTAAGAAAATGAGCAGCCCTTTCAGTCTATCCACGCAGCCAATGCCCTTAAATCCAATAATCGTTATAACGCAATTACGTTTGACTTCTTTTGTCTTGGAATGCAATTGTTGGCATTGTCTTTTTTAGCAGAAGTGTAATATTAAAACGCGTTTCAATTCAACTTGCGATGCAGATTTAAGTTGGTCATTGTCAAAATTTGTTCGATTTGTGTGAACCCCTAACCTTCCTAAAACATAGGACGGATTTTATGGACGGTCTCAAGCTAATTAAAGATTTTATATAGTAACAACTTTTAAAAATGTTGGCATCAGATTTGTTTAACGTAGTCTGGAAATACTGTAGTAAAATTCACCGTGCAATTTTGAGCCTGAATATTTCAAGCAATTTGGACATTTGTAATAATAGTTTTTGAAATCACATTGTCTGTTTGCAGAAAATTCATTTAAGCAGTACCAAAAACGATGCCTACCATAGAAAAAAATACACATTGTTGCATCAAATACTTTTTATAATTACTAAATTTATTTATTTTTTCCTTGCAGAATTGGTTGTTCATTAGTCTGAGATATTTTTTTTATATTTAAAAAATGAAAAACTTAAAAAACTTCCAAAACTGTTATGCGAATTCAGTGGCGTTCAGTTTTCAGTGAAATCTCTCCAAAGATGGACATCGTTACATTTTCAAAACTACAAGCAAAAACTCACACTAGTGGATAACTACGTCCGCACTAAGAAGAGTAAATTTAACAGATGTAATAAGTATTTGAAGATGCAAGGTTTGCATCATGTTGGTTCAGCCTTAATTACAGTATAGTATGTGATTTACGTGAATAAATTACTAGCTTCCTGTCACAACATTGGAACTATTAGTGATTGCCTGCTTTAGGGATCCTAAATTGCTTCTTTGTTTTCCACATTTATTCTGTGATTTAATACTGCATGTCACTTACTGTGGTGACCAATTAGCATTGCTTTATTTATGAGGACTAATTTTGCCTCTAATATTTGGGTTTTTTTGTTTCCTTTAAATAACAGCCTTGTAATATCAGGCTTATCCTTCAGTCCTCTTAAAGTACAACTCCTTTCCTATGAAAATCGTGCAATTTTTACGACTGAATAATTTAGGATTCCGTCAGTAAAATCATCGATAGTGACCCTTTTTGAAACAAGCATTTCGCTTAAATATGGCACCGGTTGAGTCAGCAATAAACTGCATGCACTGATCTAATTTTAACGAGCTCATTACCAATGTATAATGCCCGCTTCCGGTCCGTTGTTATCTCTTCGTGCCGTTGAGTGCTATTCGCGAATAATATAAATATTTGATCATTCATTACTTGGGCGAAAGAGGATGAGAGAAAGCTCGATGGGAATTTCTACGCCAGTAAGGATATTGCCTTTGGACGTACTGCCTGCATGCAGTCCAAAGCTGTTAAGAAAATAATAGCGAGCGATAATCTCGCTCAACTATTTACATTAACTCTCAACAGCACTTTGGCTAACGCGTTCAAGCTTCCTAATTTCCATTCGGGTTTGGTGTTTCCTGCCACTGTTTCGCAGATGGTGCCAACAATTACCTTGTATCTGCAATTGCATTGTCTGATGGGCGAGCCATGGTTGAGGATTCTCCAGACATGAGTGGTCGAAACGCCGACCAAACATTAATCTCTAGATAACATTGCTTTGAATTAACATCCCAGACGATGTCCGGCTGTGTTCTAGCAATTAGGTACTGTCAATTAATGAGTCCATTGAAAAATCGGTTTTTGCTAACTCCGATATCATTATGTCCGACCTTTAAGGATGTCCACCATGCAAAAAACTGCTCACACATGTTTGCTTCAATTACTTATTTCAATTTTTCCCTGTGTACAACTAGCTTGGTGGAAAAGTTTAATGTGGCCATAAATATGGGCTGACCATGTTACTGCTCACCCCCCCCTTAATCAAATATAATTCAAGCTAAACATGTAAATAAAATTATAAATGTAATTTAAGGTACTGCATTATGTCTGCAAATACAATTTATACATGTCGGTTGATATATTGCGTGTGTGCAAGACTATGAAAACATAAATGGTTATACATCTATGTCTGTGGATATTCATGGAAATGTGGATTTTATGGACTTTCTTAAACAGTATATGAGTAAATATGGGTATGAATTGGTGTATATGCCCATAAAGGTCCGATCACGGCCAATTTCTGGTGTAATCATATATGGAATGAGTCAAAAAAATTCCATATAAAGCTCGTTTCCTTTTTTTACCTGTGATTCAATAAAATAATACTTGAAAAAATACCATTATGCAAACTCCAATGACCATCTTCGGAGGTTTCATTGAGAGGAAAACCTCGTTTTCGTAGATAACATAACGGTTCCTTTAAAGTTAAAAAAAAACTTTAAAGGACCTAGTCAAATTATAAAAAATAACTCATACTTTGTGGACAACCATTTCACCAGTAAAACCAAAATTTAGCAATTATAAAAAGTAGTTGAAGCAAAAATGTGCTATTTGTTTGTATGTTGGGCATCCTTTGGTGGTCGCGCTTAAGCGACCTAATCCCTGTCTAGGAAACCTAAAAGTGCATTATTGATGCAGTTGTGCATACGTTTTTTGGTTCAAACGTTCGTCGCTGAAAATTTTCCAAATGCTTCGCCTAATTGTTGGGGTTTCTTGAGCGTCCATTAATCGTTATCATCTAATCGCTTGTCGGGTCACGACACGCGATTAAATGCATAAATTCCCGGGTGAAAACGGTGGAAGTTGAGATTCGGATTTTGAGGTTTATTGGCGAAAGAGCAGAAAAACAAACGGATAAGCTTTGTCTGTTTCGTGAAAAGGAGTCCATTAAAACGGCAGATGGGGTCTTAAGAGGACCTCTGTATGAGACTGTATCCATTTGGTGAAACTCTGAAAATCCTTTAATGCCTCGTATTCCGCCCTGAATTTGCAACTGTAGCTTAGCCGAAATGAATGGAGGCTTAATATTAGCTGATACGGCATTTCAATTGATTCTCCAAATTCTATGTATTGCGAAAATGTAAGTTGTTCGAGCGTAATTATTCCAGTTTTAATTTATTTGCGCGCACGTATCCATGCGTCTGAGGGCCAGTTGGAAAGGCACAGGCATGTACTGATCTTTCGAAATATCGAGGGTGTAAATTATTTATTCAAATCAGCGAAAACAAATTTCAGCAAGCATACAAATAGCGCTTAAATTATCGATTAGAGTTTTTGGTGTTACTTATTAAAATTAAGATGGCTGACTACTTACGGTTATGAAAGGCATTTAAGGGATAGTGAAATATTTTTATTGAATCCATCCTTCACACCATTTTATTTCAATGATAAAGTAATATGACGTTTATTTGGGCTCTTTTTGTGGATGGACGTCCATACACAGACGTCATGCATTTCCTATCTAATGATTTGTTTTAAAATCTCACAACAAAGACGATCTGTTAATAACAACATCCATAAATTACAAACAATCGAATACCCTAACAGATATGTCGTTTTATATTTAATGTTGAAGTAGTTTATGTGGAAAGTTGATGTTATTCAATGTGGAGATTAGCACGGATGGCAAACGTTAATATGGTCCATATACATGTATGAACCTTTATGACCTATTCCCAATATAGCTAAACCAGAAATAGGACACAAATGGACCAATATGACTATACACTGCTCATATGCGTTATATATGCTGTAAATCGATAACATTCGTATTTTTAAATTCCTACATATGACCATTGGCAGATGCATGTATGTTCATATCTGGAAAATATAATACAGTAATTTAAAAGCTTATTTATTTTAGAATATATTACATTTGCCCAAAAAAGAGATTATCTTTAGTAAAAAATAGAATATTATCCATATATGGCCAAGTATGCAGCCAAATATGGTTTTAGATGAAGTTGCCATATTTGACCATATACAATATACTGATATTAGTAAAACATTAAATGATGTCTGTAAAGTACAAAGATATCAGTAGATAAAAAAACTACTGCAACTATAACTATAGTGATATTAAGTATAAACAAGCTCAGTAGTCCAATAACCACTACGTCACTACAAATATTGTAATTACATGTTATCATAGTGATTTCAGTATAGGATATGGGCAAATATGGATTTATACATGACCAATTTAAACTCTTTCACCCTGGATGCCATCAAGGTTTTGGTCCTTCCATTCAAAATTGTGTTTTGTCCAATTTGAAATTGCTAAACGAAGATGACTTAAGATTGCCTTGCTCTAGAGACTTCAATGTCTTCGTCTTTTTGTTTGTTGGGATTATTTTTTTTAAAGTGCTTCTCGAAATTTGCTCGTTTTTTTCTACAATTTAAATAAGTTGTCTAGGTGCCGTAAGGCTCAATTTCCCGAATCATTGTTTAGTGAATGGATGGAGCTAGGAGGACATTCATCCTTGCTTTATTTGCGGCTATCATAGAGTTGGCGCGCCTTTGGATTTATTATGGGGCTAAACAATGAAGATAAGTTAAGGCTGAATAAAATTTAGATGAGATGGTTCGATATTGCTGGAGAAGAAAGTGCATGGTCGAAAAACATTTCTTCCATTAAGATAAATCTTTTGTTCCAGGTCCTTCATCATCGTATTTCCTCATTGAATCATGTGAAAGCTCTATTATTCGGTTTGTTTTAATGCCTATGGGCCTTTATGTAAGCCTAATGCGGCTTACGTAATGTCGCCTTTTAATCCTAAATGCTCCAAACCCGCTTTATTCATGTAAAATTTAATGGATTAACATCGATGAGTAGGCAAAAACCATTGGCAATATTTTTAATGAAGTAATACTTTAATCTGCTCTACGAGCAGATAAGACTGAAAAATGTCTGTTTGCTAATCGATGGTTAAGAGCCGAGCAAATGTCCAATCGTCCATTAAACTAATTGGAGTTTGGGATGTGGTGTTAGGTTATCCTTGTTATCTTTGCGAGTTTTCGTTGTTTAAAGTATATGGCAATTCATTCCTGGACCATTAAAGTGAACTAAAATAAAGAAACTAGAAAATAAAATAAGTTTCAACCTGAGACATATTTTTTGCTAACTTATTTGAAGTTAAATACGTTCATTTTTCAAAATGTGATTTTGAAATTTATCAAGATCATGTATCAAAATCTATTTATTATTTAATATTATTAATTTTGCTAGTAATCCTTCTTTCACAAATGAAAATAATTAAGCTTTTTTCATCCTGAAAGTGAACTTGCACTAATTTAGAGCTTTATAGTTTAAAATTTATTATAGTTAATGTTATTTAACTAATCTAATAAGTTTAAATTTTAATTTTTTGAAAAATCAAATTTGAAAGCTTGAACGGTTATTTTAAAACCTCTGCCATTATACATATGCTCACTCAGCTTTGTTCAGTGGCCTCTTGAATGTTTTAGCCTTTAGCCTTTGTGACCCTCCTGTGACGCTGGCAAGTCAATTATCGCATGATTGGGGAAAACACTAAGGGGGTGAAGCATGTCGCCAGGGGCAAACAGGGGTGGCTGAGCAATGCGTGGAGCCGACACGCTTTTAATTTGCACTTTCAGGTTTTTTTTCTTCCTCACATGGAAAAATGCAAATTAAGTAGGAGTGAAAGGAAAATGAATTGAAATGATTTTTCTTCAATTAAATTTATGCATTTTTTTCCTGGATGATAATCAATTGAAGGAAGTGGCATTGAGGCAGGCGTTGCAGTTGACGTTGGAAGAATGCGTGGGGTTGATGGAGAGTGCCTCTGAAATAGGATTTTCTGGAGTGATAAAAAAACGGACGGTTCAATTATTGAAGGAGTGATGGGGTTGCCACTGCTGCTGAGCTTCGTCGTTTATTACAAATGGCATTATTGACAGTTGAACACGCCATTCTTTGTCACTATGGCGCTCTTCTGATGGCACCAGTTCTTCCTTTTTGTTCCCGTCATACCAAGAGGGTTATTCAATTATGAGTCTGCTTTTCCATCAGCACTATGTGGCATATTGAGAAGGTTCATCAGCTGGGTATTTCACTGGATCATTCACGGTGAATATTATGACTAGCTGCTCAAAATTCCCAGTGCCGTTTAACTTCTCATCAGCATTCTTGACAGCGTCTTCTGCTTCGATTGAAGAATTCCTCGCTGCTACTGATAACAATCCCTTGCAATAACGAGAAAATGACATGTTTTTGGGGTTTTTTTTTTGGTCGACCAACATTAACACCAGAAATGCTCTACGAGTCTGTAAGGGATAAACAGATAAATGAGGCATTTAAAGCCACCGTGGTAAAAGTCATTTTTTTCTATTTAAGTGCGAAAGTAAAATCTACATATGACAAACTGTTGAAAGAATAAGTAAGTCTTAATCAAGCTTCAGTATACCACCAATTGAAGGCAGCTCAAGTTGGATTTGATGCATTGTAATTTATGTCGGTATTTCGGTGTTTCTAGCAAAACATGTTGTATATCAATTAAGAGAAAAAGGTGACTTAAGCCACTACTGTTTTAACCGACTCAAGCGTAAACCCAAGCAATCATTGTAGAATTCGTGGTTGATGGTTTATGTACTGATTTGGAATATGATACCATTATATATGAAATTGTGGGTTAAGGAAATTCCCATGTGATATTTTACATTGCTCCTGCATGTGCCTCCATGCATTGTTCAATGCATAAACAATTATACATATTTACCTTTTAAAATTACTGTAGATGTTCAATAGGGTCTGAGATATGTTTTTGTCTATTTGAAAATGTCTTGTTTATTTATGAAAACTTAAATGTGTCAAAACAAATCATGATGAAACTCTTCGGAGATTTCTTTGAGATGAAAAACGTTTTAAGAGGACGTACGCAGTTTTTCCCAAGTTTATTTTTTTATAAATGAATGGAACATTTTCAGATTATAAGACAAATAACTCAGGCCCTAGTGGTCGAATAATTCTACATTAGGAAAGTAAATTTTGCATTCATAATAAGTATTTGAAGCAAAAATTTGATTTTTATTTGCCTGATAGGCCTCCTTTTGGATCGGCCTTAATTTCAAGTTTGTATGTGTAACCCAGCAAATTGTCAAATTATATTTATATTCATAAAAACACATTGCACCATCACGTGGCAACCTAGAGCTTCTACACTAGATTCTACACCAATATCATTTGGTTATGCCATTAATGCCCCACCAGTAAAATCATCACTCAATAACGAAACTGACTGATGGAAAACACTTGTCATATTGTGAGCATTAATTAAAGTTTTAGTATGTATATGGTTTTTTTTACAAATGCTTTTTTCGTATAGGGGGACATCCTGTATTCTCTCTTCAAAATTGTGGTTGATCAATACTTAATAGCATGCCATCAGATTTGTTAATTGATATTGAAATAAAGTCCTTGTGTGTTTAATGTGTTATTTTTCGTTAGTAACTGATTGATATTCTTTTTGTAGGAATGAAGAACCAGTTATCTCGAACATGGACATCTCCACTGGTCACATGGTATTGGTACGTAGGCCTACTTCTTTTTTCGCCTTACAGTTTCTGGATCGAATTTAAATCTCAGTATAGAATTACCCCTGTGTCCGTCATTACCCTCTTCGCCCTCATTATTATTTTATATTGAGAATTCTGGCTTGCGTCGGCCATTTTTCCCCTCTTTTAGTCTTACATGGAGGATCACTTGACCAACAAGGACAGATTGGATCAAGAATGGGTCGCCCTGTGCGCTTACGAGGCCGATCCTTCCGTCGTTGATGCGGCCATTCAAGCCAACAACATCAAGAAGAATCGCTACGAGGACATCCTCCCTTATGACCATTCCAGAGTGGTTCTCAACGATCTGACGAACATCGCTGGAGCAGATTACATCAATGCCAGCTCGATCGTAAGCTGCATTTCTTGTTTCATGGGCTAGCTGGAGGTTAGGGTGTCAGAAAAGTAGGACAGATTACCAAAACATGTGAAACTTGCATCCAACGATTAATAATTAATGGGGCATTTCCTATTTGTTAAACAATAATTTGACAATTTGCCAGCTAAAAAGCTGATTACAAAGCTTGAGTAGTAGAGACGTTCTTGCTTTCAACGCAGTTGGTTTACAAATAATTAACTTTGATTTATTAATGTAAATTTCAGACCGATCACGACCCCCGAAATCCGGCTTACATCGCCACCCAAGGACCACTTCCTCACACCTCAGCTGACTTTTGGCAGGTCGGTAGACAATTTGTGCTATGGGTTTTTACAACTGGGATACAAATGTGTAAATTTCGTTATTTTCGATCATTTTCTATGAAATATTGTATTCCCTGTGAAAACCTTTGTTGGCCATGTTTTAACCTTTCAGGTTGAATTTCAGCACCGCTACATGGTCACATGATTTAAGCTCTAATTTAACCACAATTCGACAGGTCCGAAATTAATGTTGATATCGATTATTTTCAAAATATTAAGGGATTTTACTCTGCGCATTCTCTAGCTTCACCATCCAAAACGTTTTATATTTTTGCCATTAAATGAAAGAAATAAAGCTGCATCTTTCCTAAATCACTTTGATGAAGAGGTGTTTTGCACAAATGTTTTATAAGATGTTTCTCGCAGCACGGTGTTAAAATAAAGCTTATTTTATTAGGCTTTCTTTATTGGGCTTTATCCAAGCCAAGGAAAAATTTAATTAATGAGTGAAAGTAGTAGACAATAAGGTCTTATTGGGTTTCTTCTCGATTTTTTTGTGGCGCTAATTAGAATTTTTTGGCAATGCTGCCGAATGAGTCTAAATTTGGTGTCAAAAGGGACGCTTTGTATGGCCTGGGGTGCCATATTGGAGAAAGATTGTTTCTGCAACCCCCTTTCCCATTCTGCTCAGTTCTCCCACCAGGGGATCTTCATTCTCTGAGCGTCGTTTTCCCACTGTGTCTTTGCACAATACGATCTCCTCCTGCACCGTCCAATTCGTCATTATTTCCTATTAATACAGCATTTCATAATAACAGCAATAAATGAGCCAATTTTCGTCTTCGGAGCGCCATAAACGGCATGTGGTCGCATCGGCGCTAATGGCAAAACCGATCCCATTCACCATACACTCAATTACTGTTGTAAAGTCTTTTGTTGCTGATGGTGGGTGAAGTGCAATCATCCAGCGAGTAATACTTATGCACCGATTGGCCCTCCACTTGGCTTTCTCAATAATTCGGCACAAAAAAAAACTGCCGAAATATTCAAATTCGTTTGCCTTCTCCACACAGTTAGCATAGGCTAGGATCAGTTGGATATTTCACGCATGTGGATTTTATAAGAGGCTCCTTATTACTTTGGTTGGTACTTGAATGAGCTTGGATTTAATTTCGAAATGGCAAATAATAATCGTGGTTCGGCTTTTCTTACGAACAATTGAGCTAGTAGAGTTTGTCTAATTCAGGAGCCGCTGTAGAAAACTTACTACTGTATAACATATCCTTTGCTGTTTAACCGTCTACTCCTCGCTAAGATAAGTGATATATTTCACTTATGTGAATTGAATAAGAGGCCTCTTATTATCCTGGTCGGTATTTAAATAAGCTTAGATTTCATTTCTAAATTGTAAATAATAATCGTTGTTCGATAGTGAACAAATTAAATGAAAGCGCAATGAATTGTGCGTGCCTGGTGTATTTCAGGAAATTAAAATTTGAATCATTTTTTTTTCAAATTTGATCGAACCTAAAAATAATATCACTGTCATTTTAGCATTCTGAATTTTTAAATATTTTAAAACATTGTCAGTAAGTATGAATTATTAAGAGGAAGGTTTCCTATATCATGTATATTATGGATTTCGCCATTTAGATTAGGCTGAATAAAAGCTGTCCTTTCTCTGCGTATTTCTAAATTATCTCTCGTAAATTATGAATAATTCTGAGTTGATATTTATTTAATGAGCGCGTTTTTCAAGTGCATATTATAGCAATCTTCTTGTATAAAATACATTTACAAGCACGATTTGAAATTTAATTCTTTTATGATTATTCTTTTTTTTTTGCGAAAATAAATAAAATCAGTCGTTTAGTTTGGCTTAGATCAAAAATTACTTTATTTGAATTTAAGCATTTATTCTTACATTGTGACATGGTGTTGCTTTCAAAGATCGTTTAGAGATACATAAAAGTAAATTTTCAAGATGCATAGTCTGAGTATAATTGCTATGGCAACGTCTGTTATCTCCCCAAATAACCGGGGGCTGGTCATGTCATTTTTGAGATGGAATAGCGAAATAGTGTTTACTCTATGCATTTTTGTATCTTCTGACTTGCTTCTTGGTTTTGTTATTTGTATAGATGATTTGGGAGCAGGGTAGCGTGGTGATCGTGATGCTCACCCGTCTGGTTGAAAATGGTGTAGCTATGTGCCATCGTTATTGGCCTGAAGAAGGAAGTGAACTCTACCATATTTATGAAGTAAGCTAACTGTCTTATCGTTTTGGTTCATATTAAATAATTTCTACGTGCCATTCTGGTAAATATCACTTAAATTCGTTTTTTCAGGTCCATTTGGTTTCTGAGCATATTTGGTGCGAAGACTACCTGGTTCGAAGTTTCTACCTGAAGAATTTGAAAACTGGAGAAACTCGTACCGTAACTCAATTCCATTTCCTATCTTGGCCCGATAATGGGGTGCCAAGTTCAACCAAAGCCCTTCTGGATTTCCGCAGGTAAAAACACTTCGAGCTCATTTCATAATTATTATAAAACGTGGTAAATACTTGCAGTATAATCATACACAATGACATGGTAAGCTAAAGGTTGAAAATCTCTCCTCAGATTTTGTTTTTATTTCATTTTGAGGTATATTTATCGCGAAAAAATTTTGGGAAATGGGCACAACGTTGAATTTCATTTTGATTTGCTAATTAAATCAGAGTGCCCTGTAAATTTCGATTTTACTTGAAAAACCACCCATCTTTAATTTCAAATTTTTTTAAATGATCTATTAAATTGTTTATACATGATTGCATGTATTGGAAATGATTTGGAAAAAAACAATGAAATTTAACTAAAATGGCTATTTGAAATTTCTGCTTTACGTGAATCTGGATTTATTTGACTCGTATACATGTAATTGCTTTAACTGGTTCTAGACTATCTCATATTCAATTAATTCCATTTATTAATACAAATTTAATAAATTACAATAGTTTTAGTTTGATAATATGAATCTATAAAATGTTTTATACATGATAGCAAGCCTACCAGACCATTTGTTATTTTTATTTTTATTTTTTGGAAAGATAAAATTGGACATTTAAATAAGTTTCCTTTAAGGAATCTGGATTTCTTCGAATTGCTTTTAGCTGGTATTTTACAAATTATTTCTAACATAACCTCTGTGTGTCTCCGCTTCACCGCCTTCATAACTCTTTGCCTTGTTCACATTGGAAAAACTTGACCACTGTCCACTAACTAGCTACCTTCTGCTCTAGCTACTAACACTGCCCTGCCGCTTTCATCATTTTTGTGATTTTTGCAATTGTTGTCTTTACAAATTGCATAGTCACAAAAGTGATGGGAGAGTCAGGGGATCCTCCTCACTCCATCTACTACTATCGTACAAAATAGCCAAAGCCACTCTTTTGGGGCTGCCACTGCTAGTCAACCTGCAGTCCTTGCTTACTCACCGCCTTCATTTCCAGACTAATTAACCCTGCTAATCACGCACATTTCCATTATCATGGGCAGTTGCACGGCAATAGATAGCGCCACCTAGTCACAGCCCGGAACATTAATCCCGAAGACTCGCGGACAGAATTTATGACGGATCCTCGTCCGTTTTGTATTTTCGATCAATCTGGATTTTACGCTCATTTTGGTCATCATTCAATCCTGACGGATCCGGGAATGATTGTTGACCCCAAAATCCTAACAACTCCCACGGCTGATTAAAGTAAATTTATTGATAGCAATGAAGAATCTATCGCATTGCAAAATAATAATTAATAAAAACTGATTTTGAAGAGGGAAAAAAAAACAATCACCAGTTGCCCGGATCCGTCCGTGTTTAGCACCTTACTAGTTTAAAATATAGCTTGATGATAAGATTTTCAGCGACTAATGGACCTGTATTTTCTGAATTTTCATTTTTGCAGAAAAGTGAACAAATCTTACCGAGGCCGTTCTTGCCCCATTGTCGTTCATTGCAGGTAGGTTGGCAAGAATGCTAATACATGTATCTTAAAGCGGAGCTTCTAAAATAGCACATTTTTAGTTTTTTTGCAGATTAAAATACCAAAACATATTACTTTTCTTCGTGTCATTCAATATTGTTTGAACTAATCTGTATTTTAGTGATGGAATTGGACGTACGGGTACCTATTGCTTGATCGACATGGTTTTAAATCGTATGGCAAAGGGTCAGTGATAGTCACATTTTCTTCGATTTTCGATCTTTGGTCAGAGGATTAAATATTGTTGGTGTGCTTTTCAGGGGCAAAGGAGATTGACATTGCAGCAACGCTGGAGCATATACGAGACCAGAGGACTGCTATGGTTCGCACCAAGGTAAACAATGCAAATGAAAGACAATTTCAAATTTAGAATCGGAATAGCTCGTTTTGCGAACAATCTAAAGCACTTTCGAACGCACCTAAACTGACTAAAATTGCTCTTGAATTCGTACATGAATCTTAAATTTAGCTGGTTTGAAAATAGATCATTTAGCTCTGTGTGATTTTTGTGTGTATGTTTGGTTTCTCCTGTAATAGGCCCAATTCGAATTTGCTCTAATGGCTGTTGCCGAGGAAGTGCACGCCATCTTGAAGGCGATGCCCCAATAGTGACCCCTGGTGGCGACTGATGACGTCATCCCTTCCATCTGCACGTGCAATGATGGAATGGCAAGCGAGAATTCGAGAAGATTTCAACGTTTCGCTCCGTGTCGTTCGACTCTCCTGTCTACCGATTATACGAAGTCCCAGTTCAAGAAAAATCAAGAAAAAAATAATAATTCAACTATCTAGACTGCAGTCGATTCCACCCATACGCCCTTATGTGTAGATTAGAAATATTTACCAACCTACGAGCTTCGTTCATTCGAGTCTTGTGTTTTAGTTTCAAAGTGATGTTTGTTCGACGACAAATGACGAAGAGCAGTGAGTAGACACCTTTCATTAAATTTTCAGGATTCATTGTAGGAAAGTTCTCTCTAAAGCACGATGATTCGCGGTTCAGATTTGACCCTTGGGTCGGCGTGAACTGATTGGAAATGTACGGGAACACGGCCTCTGGGTCTGGGATCCTGGCAATTTGGGGAATTTAGGTACCAAAGATGGCGCTTTTTGAACGTTGGTGTTTGGTCACACTGATCAAAGATGCGAGATCAGCACCACCTGCGCTGCGTGTGAACCTTGCTTGAGTCGGAGATCGATCTCAATTGCATGGTGATATTAAACAGAGCGC
This sequence comes from Rossiulus vilnensis, assembly GCA_034700785.1. NCBI lineage: Eukaryota > Metazoa > Arthropoda > Diplopoda > Julida > Julidae > Rossiulus > Rossiulus vilnensis. The sequence continues at coordinate 61,592 of JAQIXS010000003.1, forward strand.
TTTGCAGGGTGCATTTAAATGCCTATATTCCCATCGATGGACACATCGCTTGCAAAATTATTGATCCTTAAGAGATGTTTATATCATACGGAAAGAAACTTCGCGAGCGATTGTAGTGCATCGAAAAAGGGTTCTAATCTGTAAACATTAAACTTATTTCGGCTCAATTTTCTGCAGCATTTTGGCAGCTTTGCCTTTATTTTGAGGTTTATTTTTTCTAGTTTCCTATATTTTATGCTTGGCTTTGTACGTTTACTGGCATTTAAGTGAATGGAATATTTCTGCACTCAGTTGTGGAATCAAAAATTATACAATATATTAAAATCTCAAGTAGTTCTCATTCATCTTTTTACGCATATATGAAATTTCCAACCCTTGGTCATGCTTCTGACACCCCTAAAAGTCCCTGAAATGTGTTAGTACATCGCCTCATGCCTGCCTGGCTTTATACGTACAGTATTTTTATTTAAAATATAAGTAAGATAAGTGAAAAAAATTTGCCTTTATTTTTTCCGTTTTTTTTTTTTTTAAAGTTTAATTCATTCAAAGGCGAGGATTACAAATTTAAATTTATCTTATATTTAGTTACTTAAAAAGCGAGAAAATTTAAAATTGATTTTCTTCGTAGTCGAATATCTTCTAAGATGGGTTCAAGCTGTTACGTTTTATCAATGCACTGAAGGGTTAACCAGAAAAAAGTAATACCTTGATACTTTTAGGCCACTTGTTTTCTCAACTCATTTGGCTTGACATCATGATTATAAGTTTAAATCTTGTATGACTTCCACGGTATTTCTTAATTGACTATCGATTGTTAAAAAAATTAGTATAGTTTATGGTGTATAATTTAAATTAGAATTAATTACATTAAATGAAATTATTTTCATGATAAAATGGAATTGGTTCGTTGCCCTGTTTGGAATTCAGTTCATTAGTTTTTTTAGAAACTTAATTTTACATTAAAAAATGCACTTACCTATACAAATTACTGAGTTTGGTCCGATCAAGACAAACTTTCCTAAATTATTTTGAGTCGTAAAGAGTCCATAACTTGCGGTACTCGCAATACACAATGATTTCGATTGGATTTGATCAGTGATGAAATATTCAGAGGCAGAATGTCTGTTTGTTCTTGAAATTTAACTTTTAAAATCTGGACGTATCACCAATTAAAATTATCTCTCATTGCTTGCTTAATGCTAGAGTGCGATTTTGTTTACTTGGTGCAAAGAGCTGAATTTGAACCACAGGTAGCCTTTTTTAATGAGTAAATTATATCAATAATTGCATATTCAATATTGTGTTTTGTCATTGAAAATTTTAAAAATGCCTTTGTGCCCAAACTGTAAGAAATTATTGCCGTGTGAAAAGGTCCGTGTATATGATTATTTCTGAATCAAGCGCTTAGCGTTTATTGGCACTATTTTTTTTATTCTGATGCGTACAAGAATAGAACTAACATTATGGTTTAATCCATCGAATTCCACATACTTTCTTATTTTAGATGTAATGAATAATTTGGAGCTACGTGTCTGTAATTTTAATTTTTCAGAATTTGTATAATGTATAACTACATGCAAGTTACCCATTTCATGAAAAATATAACTGAAGAAAACCTAATTTATTTATCTCGAGACAAATTTATCCCTCTTTGTCTAAGGACCTATTGCACCTATGAAGAGGTACCCAATTAATCTACTTGTTTATTGTTGGTTTCACTTTAACAATTAACCAAGTGACTAACATCTACCGACCTTCTCAATCAAATTAAAGTTTATATAGCCATATACATTCATGCTAACTTATAAACTTACATACCGTCCATTTTGTGGCTTCATATTTAAATTTACAAACGAAACTACTTTTGTCTTATCTCACCGTGCATTAATTAGCTCGCTAAATGAATTAATGGGGTGCTTATATCTACGTTTCATTTAAGTTATTTTACAAAGTTTGAATTTATAATAGAAATTACCACCTATAAAATATATAATGTGACGCAACCTATCCACGTACTTCCATAGTAGATTAGTTTCAAATACAGTTAAATATTTAACATAATCACCTGTCATGCACGGCTGTTTTCAAATAACGTATCCGAATAGAAAGACAAAATAAACAGATCTTCTATGAAAGTAAAAATAAAATCCCGTCATCGCTCTTAAAAACATCGCAGGCTGGACATACATGTATATGGAATTTCGCTAGTAAATTACGAATTTTATATTATTAAATGTTTCAAATTCGTTCTGCTCTTTAATCATTTGACTATAGTATGAAATGCATTCCTTTCCTTCAATACAAAGCTCATCAGCTGGTCATCTTCTTTACTGTTAAGTATTTTACAGTAAAAAAGAGCTCATGGAATTTAACTCACTGCAGTATTTGCAAACCCTACTTGATTCCCAGATGAATTTCAGCAATTTATTAGCTATGTCGCCTGATAATGTGATTTCATTTTATTTCGACAATATTATCTTCGGAAACAAGAGCACATATTAGTTTAGTGAAGAATTCTATAAATCAGCACCACAAAGACACGTGTTGCATCTGGTATGCAACGTTATAAAATTCGTTAAAAATGGATATTTTGTTATTTTCACAATTATTCTCCATTGACAATATATAGAGCTTGCAATGGGAAAATGTGGCGAAGCGGGACTTCGATATATTCACATAAATTCTAAAAACTTGTTGCCTTCCATATAATTTAAGCATAAACCGACGTATTTAAGATGTAAATATATATTTATGATGGCCCGTGTTTGAACTCCTGCAAAATCACTGCATTTTTATTTTACGTTGTTTACCTTTGGTTTTTCAGTCAGAAAATCGGTTGAGATAGAGGGAAACACTAGGATTACATTCGCCTGAAAAGCGCCCCACCTGGCGGGTAAAATGTTCAAAAACGAGTTGAATTATAACGCCAGTGTCTCCCCCTATCGCCTCCTAATCAAAATGTACAATATTTGTTGTTTATTGCATTTTATATTGATTTTTTGCCCCAACTTTCAGTTTTCGATGAATGAAAGGTGAAATACATGATTTGTAGTAAATAGTCAGCGACTTTGGGCGCATTTTTTGCGCAGGAAATCTAAAAACGACACTCAGAAATTGCGCTTAGTGTAAAAAAGGGTTATATCGGCAATGGCGTTGTTCCGGTATGTTTTCAAATCTTAATCATCTCGTCGTTCGTTCAATACGATTTCAATTGTTGTAAGCACCGTTGTAGCGCATTATTTTCGTTGTAGCCGGGCTTAATCGTGACTATTTTAACTAATTATCGCTCTTAATTACTCGATAATTTATTACTAGATGGTTATATTGTAGAGATTTAAACGCAGTGTCTCGCCATGCAGTGCCAATGGAGACCATGTTAACCGACCCTTCCAATAATTGAAAAATAAGCCAAAATCTTGCTGTTTAAAGGTTTAATGAAAATATTCGTTGCGATGTTTTCGATTTGTGTTCCCGAAAAAAAAATTGGATATGTAAATTAAACAAAGTATCCAAAGAGATGTCCCAATGGCATATATTGTAACGTACGTTATATATTTTCTCTCTTCAACATCTTATTTATGCATTCGAGAGATGTAACCCTCCTGTGTGATGCATGGATATCGTACATATCGCGATTGAGCGATATGTACCCCTTACGCTAATCATGTGAATTAGGGAAAAACTGTGAAACTGATTAAAAATATATTTTGTGTTCAAACTGTAAATTGGTTCCGTTGTGCTTATTCTACTACGGGTAAAACCTCAAGGATGCTGAGTGATGGACTTCCTTTTGGATAATTCCAAAAATAGCTCCTACAATTTAGGTTAAGTTACACTAAGCATTTCTATTTACAGATTTTCAAGATGGCTACCAATTTCTACTCACATGTACCTACTTTATCCGTTATCTTTGGTTAAGGGTGAGTTTACTTGACTTTTGTTACCTCTACATGTAGTACTTTGCCAGGATGTATCGGTCTAGTTTTAATTCGATCTAGAAAAACTGAAATTTGTCGCAGATTGTTACTCTAGAAAACTAGTTGAGGCCTAGAGTCAGAAAATGTGGCTGCCAAAAATAACCGCACACTCCCTATAATGCCAGTGTAACGAATTTATAATGTGTTTTTGATTTGCTCACTTTAGCACGTATCATTCTAAATAATCGCGCTTGCCTAAATTTATACATGTATTTTTAATGCAATCAAACGATTTGGTTATTCCTAATGGTTTTCCAAATATGAAAATTCATAAGAGATGAAAACATTTCATAATCGGTAGTATCATTCTTCTAATTTCTTACAGTTGGATTTTTCAACGATTTTGATTTTGAATTTAGATTTCTGAATCTACGGCGCTCAAAAATGTGTCCATGAAAGCCATCAACCAAATACATGTAGGAATATAACAATGGTGAAATGTTTTGCCGCTCAAGTAAAGAAAGGGAAAAAATATGTGACTATGGACACAACAGCGATATAATAAAGTAGTTCGGCATGTTGCCAATAGTTCATAACATTTAAATCAAGCTACTAAACCTTGAAATTAAATTCGATTCAAGAATTTTGGCATAGGGTTAGGAAATGTCACGGTTTATTTAACACTGGCTGTCGTAGTTTCTGCTTTCATCTTGTATTAAATGCTGCTACCCTTGCGATTAGATAATTAATTTGAATTCGGAATTACTCGTTTCGTGAACAATTTAATTTAAAGCACTTTCACATGCATTTAAATTGATTAAAATTCCTTTTGAATTTCGTAGGAGTTTAGCTTGAAAATGCAATGCCATAAATTCGCACCGATTGCGGTGAAAATATATCTAACTTTAAACATATTATGCAACTATTTTAATCCTAGAACATTGTATTTCCGTCAGAAACTCTTTTATAGTGACAGGTTAAATATAAAATTGGTTTACTGTTGTTTTAAATCTTGTCAACTGAGAAATTGATGAAGAATTTTAGTCAACTTCGGCGCATTTTAAAGAGCATTAAATTATTTACAAAACTGGCTATTCCGATTTCAGATTTTAAACTTAATAGCTACTTGCTGAACAAAATTTTTTCTAATGAATGCTAATTCATGAAGCTTCGCTGACAATTTCAGAATGAACGATTTCACAATGGTCGTTCACACTCCTGAAGCCATTCATCCGTCCAGCGATGTTGTCGACTGCGTCCGAAATGACCATGAAGCAGACCCTTCGATGAATACATGCTCGGACACGATGAATACATGCTCGGACACGTTAAATTCAGCTTCTCCTTCGTCCTCTTCCATCGCGACGCCATCTACTTCCGCCACCTCTTCACCGCCCACGGACAATGATGGCGACAAAGACATGGAGCTCATGCCGTTCATCGACCCGGAGGATGTCATCGGCCGAAGGGTCATGTTTGACCTTCCTCCTTTGGCCATCGAATCCGAATGGGGTTATCCGGGACCCGGGCCCAAGTCCAGCAAGAGGCTCTTACACCCTCAGCTGAGCTCGCCAGAGGATGATACCCAGAGCACCATGACCAGTTTCACCAATCTGTCAGAAAGTGAATCTCAGAAAGGCATCCAACGACAACTTTCCAATGAAACAGGTTGGTTTTGGAAATTTGTGAAATTTCATTATAATTTCAGTTGTCAATCTGGTCATATGTGTCCGCATAATTTTTGTTATTGTCCTTTTTTATCAGAGTATTTTTACTGTTCGTTCTAACATTCCTGAATGAGTTCAGAATGATTCGTGCTTTACTTTTATCACATTTGCTTCAAATGGTCTCCAATTCAAAAATACTTTAAAACAGATTGATAACGTTTTTGACGTCTTGTTATTTGTCTTATTGTTGATTATTTTATTCCATATATAAATTTCACGTTTTATAGGGCAAGAAGACTTAATGTCGTTATCAGCAACCAGTTTTGGACAAGGAGCTGAATGCATAACGCCATTATTGGACCTAAATTCGATAATGCAAAATTCTGTCAGTCAGATGCAAATGATGGCACCACATTCGTCAATCGAGGTTATTACTATCAAGTATATTAATAGGACGCTATTCCTAGGTGGAAAAGTGCAATATGACCGTATATGGGGCTATATTTGACATAACTGGTCATGTATGAGCCATATATTGACATCGTCGTACTTGGCATCTTTGGATAAAACCACTTTGGTTGCATACTTGGATTTGTATTTAAAATATTATACTTTCTACCAAATACAATATTATTTCTGGTTAAACCCTTAATACATGCCAATAAAAATAAAATGTTTACTTAAAAATAATTTATTGTATTATGCATGTATTTTCCAGGTATGCGTTTTACAAATCTGTAAATATGATGACATACATTATATCTCATACATAATAATGTAAAAACATATATGGATGTAAAATTCTATGGATATTAATGGAGATGTATGGACGTTATGGCCATGGTCTCTGATTTATAGCAGTTTCTGGTCTAACCATATATGAAATAAGTCATATTCATGTATGCCCATATGCATGTATATGGCAACATATCCTTTGCAAATATACACGTACAGTTTATAAAAAGTTATACACGATTCAAAACCAGAATTAATTTCAGTTTTTCCCTAGCAATTTTTGATTTGTTTAAATTTCAAAATTCTCATCACGCACGTTAGCTTTCTTTTAATTCTGCTCAATTCAGTTCAACTCAGCACTGAGCAGTGGTAGGGGAAAATGCGTGAAATCCATACACACAAGTTATAAGTTGTTTACCATCGTTGCCAAATTGAATTTCTAGTAGCTTAAGGCACAGTTGCAAACGTTGGTTCCGTTAAAATTGATCGTTTGTTGTTAATAATATATTGGCAGAATTCGTGCGTGCATCCAACCTATAGGAATGGGGCGCTGACAAAGCCAACCGTGTTGGAGGAAGAACTAATTTACGAAGATTACTTTTTCATCCACTGGAATTGGCCGCTGATCCGCTGTGCCTGCAAGATATCGTTGATCTCTCTGATGATTGGCTTTTTGTGCATCGCAATTGCTCTCATCGTGACCGCACCTCGGACCTGCGATCCTCCGAGGGAGTGGTGGCAAGGAGGGGTCATCTACGAAGTATTTCCGGCAGCTTTTCAGGATTTCGATGGCGATGGAATCGGGGATCTAGTGGGTTTAACTAGTCGTTTGGACTACATTCAAGGATTGGGAGTGGGCGCCATCCGACTGAATTCAATCTTCTCGTCCCAAGACTATCCAAATAAGTACTGGTCAATCTTGAATCTCACTGCTGTCGCCCCTGAGCTGGGAACCTTGAAGGACTTCGATGCTCTGATAGCCAGTTGTCACTCCAAAAACATGAACGTCATTCTGGATTTTAACCCCGTTTACCTCAACAAACATCACCACCTGGTTTCTCCGCTGCTGCGACCAACGGTAAAGAGAATAAAAGATTCTTAGCTGACCTAAACGGGTGCCCAACCTGCACAACATTGCTCTCACATTTTTCCTTCAAATACTTGATATAATTGCTAAATTTATTTTGTTTTTTCCCGTGTATAATTGGTTGTCCACTGCGCTATTTTTTTTTTAATTTAAAAATGATCAGTTTATTTATAAAAAAATATATGTAAACAAATATTTATATAAATTCTGGGTGTTGTTTCAAGTTTATTTTTTTATGAATAAATGAAACATTTTAAAATTATAGAAAAATGATTCAGATCCCAGTTGAGAAACAATTCTAAACGGGAAAAAAATTAGCAATTCTAACGCGTATTTGAAGCTAAAAATTTGAGAGAAATTTTCTTGCATGGTCGGCATGCTTTTGGTTCAAGCTACACTAGATTTTAGTGTTTAATTAGAATCAGGTTTGAGAATTCTGCACTTACCTTCATATTCGTTAAAGGGACCAATATTTGCAAAAGAAAGTGAATTCGTAAATTGCAAATATTAAAATGCCCGATTCAAGAAAATAGCTGTGGTGAATCAAATTTGACGAATTTGAACTACTTCTGCATGCCGCATCTTTTCAGTTTTATTTTCTAAACGTAAAATATCGAAATATAACTGGCCTGACCTGAGAAATCAGGAAAACCTGGAATTATCAGGGAAGTAGGAACGGCCGGGAACCGTCAGGGGAGGAGGAGGGTAGTCTCATGCTAAAGTAAGGGTAATTTTCATCAGGTACTGTCATAATCTCAAGTGATTAAATGTTTGTGATACTGCTCAAAAGAGGACATTTTCCAAAGCACACTTTCAACTTTTGAGAAAATAAATAACAATGTCTGTTATTGCTAAATTTTGTTTCCATTTTATTCTGTAGACATTTTCGGTAAACTCGGAGAATATTTTCCAAAAACCTGGAAAAGTCAGGACCGAATGACCATCTCTAAAATATCTCACATGATCTTCCAGTACCAACAGTCATTTGTGGATACGTGCTCTTGGAGCTTTAACAACTTCTTCCAACTTTATTTGCATTTTCAGACGGTTGAAAAAAGGAATAGGACCACAGACCTTCTTTTTCCCGTGATGATATCCAACGACACGTTCATGACCAATCTCAGTCACGGTTACATCCAGCAAGAAATCCAAAATGCGATGCGGTTTTGGCTCTCGAGAGGCGTGGATGGATTTTACATGAAATATTTGGAAGTGCTGGACATCACGCCTCAGGTGCTCTTCAACCTGTTGGAATGGCGATCCCTGATGGACAAACACGAGTCAGCCATGGGCAGAAAGATTCTGATTTGTTCTGGAAGCTTCTTCGATCGCCTGGAGATCGAAAGCAAGGAGAGGGCTGAGGTTTTCATGGGCCTCTTCGATTTGGTCGAATATCAAGTGCAGTTCGAACCGGATCTCATCGATTTGATGTCGGAAGAAATGGACCGCCGCACGATCAGGCAGTTTGGCACTTCCAGTGCGCCCTCTCCTTGGATTTTGTGGTCAACGGGGTCATCGGAAACATCTCGTTTGGCCACTCGCCTGGGAACTGACCAGGCCGTTGCTGCCACCCTCGTCCAGTTGATGCTTCCTGGCACTATCAGTCTACTTTATGGGGATGAAATCCATCTGGAGGACTATTCAGGCGAAAATCAGGTATCAACCTTCAATGTTGTTATACTAAGAAGATTCAAAAGCATTCTTATTAGGATCTGATTGAAGGATTCTTTAGAACATTTAAAGAAGTTACAATATTCAAAACGGAAGAAAGAATTTTTTTAGGTGTAATCAACCTCCGAATAACGTTGCATAAGTTATTTAAGTTTTCTTTATAAGCTAACAGGTCATTTTCAAATTATAAAAAATGACGCAGACCCTAGAGGACAACCAATTTTACACGGGCAAAAAATAAATTCAGTAAATTTAACAAGTAGTTGAAGCAAAAACGTGTGAGTGATTTACATAGTAGGCATCTTTTTGGGCTGTACTTAAAAATTCGTTCAGAAATTGTATCGACCATGGTTTTGTATTCTATTAGATTTGGTTGTCAACTGAAATGAACAATTTTAAAATCGGACTTGAAATTACTCGGATATTATTTTCATGACTAGGCCTATATGTAATCGGGATACAAAGTTGATATTCTTAATTTACACTTTTACAATTAAAAATGGATAAAAACTTCTAATTTCAATTTAGCAAATAAGAGTTGATGAACTGATATGAAAAGGCTTTGTTAACTCTCCGTTTTATTATTCTCTGTTTTAATTTTTATATATATATTTTTTTTAAATTTTAAAGACTAGTACGCTCATTAAGCAATTGGCACCCATGAGATGGACAACTCCAAACGGATTTCGCAATGCTTCGGCCCACCCTTGGCTTCTGAAGTCCAAACCAGATTTCCATACGGACAACGAAACATCCTTTGTGGACATTTTGCGAACGGTCATCGCATTGAGGAATTCCAGCACACCCCTGTACGTGTCTAGCGTGACACACAGAGGGGAACATGGCAACTCCAGAGTTGCCAATTACAAGATTCGCAAGATTGGCGAACGCGGAATGCTGGTCCTGGAGAGGTTTTACCCCAGGCGGAAATCATTCGTGGTGATGGCTAATCTGGGCGAGAAGTCTCGAGAGCTGAATCTATCGAAAATGTTTTATCAGGGGACGATCATCGTTAGCACGAACAACAAAACGGGCGACGTTATCTTCGAAAAATTGCAGTTGAAAAGTGGAGAAGCTTTCATAGCTCGGCTCTGAAATTTCATGAAAAAATGCCTGCAGAAGAAGATAATATAGGGACGTTTTTTTGTTTGTTTTTTGTAGCCATTTATAAAATTCCCAAAAATGATACGGTTTTAAAATTCTGAGGGAGTAATTAATTATTTTCTTGGCCATAAACTAGTTCATTGGGAGAATGAACACTATGATGAAGGTTTAATAAAGTTGTTTAAATAACAGCTATATGTTTAATCGGATTGTAGAACTCTGTTCTGACTTGAGATGAAAAGAAACGATATTAAATTTGATCCAGAAGTATTACTCACACATTTTTGCTTCAAATATTTTTATAATTGATAACATTTTTTCCCCAGTGAAGAAGTGATCGTCCACTAAGTCAGTTATTTTGTTAAAATTTCAAATATCCCGTTTATTTATAAAAATAAATAATAAACTTAGAAAAACAGCTTTATGCGAAGGTTAAATAACGGTTTATTTAGTGTATTTAATTTGTATAAATAAACAGGACATTTCGACCCTAGTGGACAACCAATTATACATGGGGGGAAATAAATTTAGGAATTATACGATGTATTTTAAGAAAAATGTGAGTAATACTTTTGCATGATAGGTATCCTTTTGGGTCGGCCTTAAGCATAGTTTTGCCTTTTTTTATTAGCTTTTTTTACTGTAGATCAAATCTTTCTCTTTTTTTACCCATGGCATGTTTGGTTTTATTCCTTTAAGATCCCCATTTGTTATTTGAAACTGTCAGTTTCTCTTAGTTTGTTTTCTTTAAATAGATGCGCAGTGTGGGGTATTATTATGGAATTGTATAAATTTAAATATTGTTATAAAAGTTTATCATTCTATTGTATATGTTCTATATCATTGGATGCATTTTTTTAGATCTAATAGACGCGTTAATACTTTTGATTAAAAAAATAGACAAACGGAAAATCGAAGGACCGTGTGAATGTTTAGCCGGAAGCAGCCTGCTTTCTTTATAAAATATCCAATGAAATTTGAGATTTTCTAGTTTTGTTTTCTTTTACAATCACTAGAAGGCGCGTGCTATCGGCTGCAGCTGGTAGCTTGTGGAATCCCGCGCCAGGTCCGTTAAGAAACCACAAATATTTACACGTGATTAACATTTTTAAAACTAATTATAATTCTTTAAATTCCTTTAAATTCTCATAAACATAAAAGATACTGGTCCTTGTCATGCTGATCGAAACAACGACGGTCATTTGGTGCTATCAGGTCAACGGTAGGCTGACACGAGGGATAATGACAAGAAATAAATCGGTAAGCGTACAACATTTAATGAATTTCGTTTTTTTATTGAATTAAGTGACAGTTAAGTTGTTTTTGTGAATGGAAAGAAGAAAGACAGGTACTGTGACAGTGACGAAAATAACAATATTGCGATTAATAATAAACGAAGATGATTGTGATGAACGGAATGCAATTAACATACATGTGCAATGAATGAGCCGGCATACAAAAAAGAATGAGATTATACACTTCAAAATACAGTTTAACGTGTATTTGTCGTTAAAGAATGATGCGTTATGTAAAAATGAAGTTATGATTGGACCACAATTGCTTTGAGCAAATACATAATAACGAATTGTTACATGTTAATGTTGTGGGTGCCCAAGGGGCAGCCAATAAATGTGGTTGATATTAGTACCCTGAGATTTTTATTATACTACGCTCGAAGAAGAGATTATAATGAATGTAAATACTGGTTAATTTACAATATGAAGTGTGTACTGAAAGAAGTCCTTTGGTCTAAATGGTTACGCGTGATTAACAAACAACATGTAGAAGCGAATGAATGCGTTATTCTCATGGGACGGTCATACTATCTCGTCCCAAATTTGTGCGCTTGCTTAGTATTTGGATATATAGTGACACTAGTGGGGTGATTTCTTGGGTTCAGAACTTTTGTCTTAGAAGGAAGTCTGGTCTTTGCACTGAATTTTCCTTTCTGGACAGCCTTTAATTTGGGACAAATCAGGGCAGTAAAAAATAAAAACACTCGATGTAATTTTTTGCAGTGTGACAACATTCTCAGATTTGAAGGCCCATTGAATATATCATTGCAGAAGGTTTGGAACACCCGCAGTGCCATCTTCGTAAACAAATATGCAAATTGCCCATAATCCAAAATGCTAAAACTGATCCCTTGATCAGATATTGCACAACTATCTCGTCAACCAGTTTCTAAATTGTATAATTTATTTAATTATAATTATGAACAAAGGAATTTAGGAGATATATAGTATTTTCTAGGGCTTACATGTAGCTAGCAGGATGCAAATCCAAGTTCGGTGGTATAAAACAGTGGTCCCCAACCTTTTTATCGCCGAGGACCGGTCAGCGTTTGATAATTTTACCGCGGCTCGCTGAGGGGGGAGAGACGTTGATTGTTTATATTTTAGATTGTTTTGATTTAAGAAGTTTAATTTGATTGTATTTAAACATGCCTTCAAAATAAAATACAGTTACACCAAAAAATGAATATAATGTGATTTAACCGGTCCGCGGCCCGGGGGTTGGCGACCGCTGGTATAAAAGAGCGTTTCATAGTTAGCAGCGGCGGGGCTGAATTCGTTATAAAGTTATTAATCAATTATCTCACTTCACAAATTTATAATTCACTAAATTCGGCCCAGTCCTTTAATGATATTGGGTAAAAACGAAAGTTATGAAGATGACAGGCGGGTTTAAGTGGACCTAGATATTTACAAAATTTACAATTATGTACATATATTTACAAAAGATATAGATAGATCTGGTCTATAGCGAGTAAAGGCCTTACTCATAAGCTCTACATTTTACCGGTAATTTTGGCTGAAATGCAGGCAAAGTTTTAATATCTATATAAGAGAAACCCTGCCTTTCTTACATTATTAAGATGATTTAAAAAATATCGTCCATGCATTGTTAGTAAATAACATTAAAAGAGGGGAAAAAAGGGTGATTATTTTCCTGTTCTCATTTTTTAATAACTTAGAAATTGCATCAAGCAACACATTTTAGCTTTGCTCAAGCTCGGCTCGGAATTTTTCGTTTTTAGTCTTTTCATAATTTATTGAATTGATAAAAGAAAACTGCAAGAACTGTATATTTAACAAAAATCAAATTTTTTGCGCATGGAAAATTCGTAGTCTATTAAAAACCATACATAAAATAATTTTAAGACTACCAATCTGCAATTCCGTCACACATGTTTTATTAAACTTATCGAATTGACCAGTAACGCAGATTTACTTTCACAGAACAGAAAATCTAGTTATCAATTAAATGTTGCCTTTACACTTGACAAGTGTTCATAAATGAGCCCCAATTGCAAGTGAATTCAAATTTTGTAAACAAAACCACTACTCGGCATCGCATTTTATGTGTACGTATTGGGCATTGACGTCCCGTAAAACTGAATTTACGGGACAAATGCCATCACAGAATCCGAAAACTTGTGCTCATCATACATGTATAAATTTGGTTTATGGGTTTTAAACCCTAGCATGTAGCTGCTATCCCACGCGAGGATGCTGCAGACACTTTCATTCAGCCAAGAGGCTGGTCTTCATTGCTAACCTTTTACCAAAATCACCTATAGATGAATTTCAGCGTAAACCGGGAATTCTCATGTTGCCATTAGCGATCATCGTTGGCACCCCTGGATTCTGCCCCACAAAAGAAGCAGCAACGTAGCTAGGCCAGATCACATTGGGTGCCATGGTATGGCTGGATCCGAATGTGGTCATCATGGGGGCCGTTGTCGCCATTGGCGGAGATTGGGGCGAAGACGCCATTTTGGGAGCGAAATTCGTAGACGACCACTTTGTCAGTGGCGTTGGTGGCAAGATGCTCGCCCCTACGCTGCCCAGGGTCCCAGAGATGTGATTCCTGGGCGTCAGCAAGCCGTTGTAGTCGCACAGGCTACTGCCACTGTCCACGTGCCAGCTGACTGGACGCCCACCGATGTGGGTTTTGACCGTAGTCATAGGCGTGCAGTACGATAAGCGCCTGATGTCCAGTCCAGGGTGCTGCTGGTCCAACATCAAGGAGCGATCGTTGCAAAGGGCTGTTATGAGGGGCAGGTTCAAATCTCGACCACGAGCTCGAAGATTTTTTATTTCTGGTAATTCTTCCTTCTGCTGAAGGGCTTCGGTGGAAGAATTGCTGCCCGGGGATGATGGGGTTGATATTGCAGGTTTCGAAACCGCAATCTGGAATCAGTAATTAATAGTTTTGCTTGAGTAACTTGTAAGGTGAAAGCCCGTAGCACTGCCACAATACATGCAGGTATCAAGACGAAGTGATATAAATCAAATAAAACGTCCTTAAAAATCCCTTAAACTTCATGTATATCGTATTTGCTCGCATATAAGCAGCATCCTGAAATTGGACCTTAGTTTTATGAAAAATTAAATTTCTTCGTAAAATTGATTTTTTGCGTAGTTTATTATTGAGAGTAAATTAGTTTTTTTTTAAATCAGATTAAAATTGCATGTAAAACAATTTAAAACTATCAATACGCCCTGTGGCGAAGTGCTTTTCTCTTTACTATTTGGATAAATAAGAAGCGATGCCATTAATGTTATTTTTAAAGTTCGCGTATAAGCCGCACCCCTTCTTTAGATCTTAAAATTTGCGGGGGAAACAAATAGGGTACTTAATATTTATGTAAAAATGTGATTTATACTCACTTCAGGGCCGTATGGTGGTGGTGGAGGAATTGCGGTGAATTGGATTTTACCCTTCACTTCATCGATGCCGTTGGCTATGCTTGGCATCCCGTTTAGGGTACATGTCAGCGGGATGTAATTGGGCCTCACGGGTCCTGTCTGAGACAAAAGATTTTCCTCCGATTTGGCTTTTGAGGTGAAAACTGTTCTCGGCTTCGCCACAGGAACCTGGGTGGTGATGGAATTGGACAGCGAGCTGTCTACCCTAGAAAGCCTCTGAGCCTCCTGCCGGAAGCCTCGTGGCGGAGTCAGAGGGTTGGCCATAGAGAGGGCTTCCGCTTCTTCGACTCCTTGAGGATTTCGGTAGGGCGGAGGTGGGGGAATATAGGCGGCAAAGTCACTGGGTGGAGGGATTGGAGATTCCGAATACCCATTGGATAATTCCTGTTCCTTCATCAAGTAGTCCGGTATTGCGGGGAAGTGGCTGTCGTGGACTCCAGTGGTTGACGCCGGATACAGCGGAAGGGCCTCGTTGGAATAGTAACTTGGTCGGTTGGAAAATGGCATCGTCAACGGTGGATACGTGGCAGAGTTGCACATCGGCAGGCTTTCGTTTTCGTTAATCACATTTGGGACCGAAATCGATTTCCCCAGAGTCACCAAGTTGCTGTGCGCACCGAAGTTGTAATAGTTGTACCTCAGCGGTCCGTTCGAAGTCATCGGCGGCATCAGGGAGGACTGGGTGTGCCTGGGCATCACTGAAATGCCACCGTAGGCAGCATGTGTGGGCCTCGACAGGGAAGACACCCCGATTTTTGTCCTGCACTGCTGCATGGGCACGCACATGCCGTTGCGCATGATATTTGGCCGGCTGCTGATGCATGCCATGGGAACAGGGTAGACCCCCATAGAAGGGACGTACCCTAAACTGGACTCGTCGTTGGAGGACTGTGGCGAGATGGAAGGTGTCGATTTCCTCGCGGGACTCGTTACGATGTTCCGCGCGTAGGACGGTTCCGTTCTTACGGGAACGGGTGGCACATAAAGATTCATCATACTGGTGTTCTTGGACAGAGAACCGGGAGGCCCAGAATAATGGATCATGGGAATACTACTGGTTGGCACGAGATGAGCGTAGTGTTTGTTCCCTTCCAACTGCCAGTCGAAGTCGTCGGTTGACGAGACCGACTTGAGGGAGTCGGCAAGGTAGCGAGGCGGCGACGGGTGGCCGAACAGCGACGCCATGTGGGCGGTCGTCGAATCGACGCTACTGGTGTAACTGTGGTCAAAACTGCTGCAGGTTTCTGAAGCAGTGGTTGAATGTTGGGGTGATGAATAGGCAGGATAGGGAACGGAGAAGGCTGGAGGAACGGAAGGGATGCAAGACTTGACTAGAGAGAACGTTGAACGAACGGTGGACACGCTTTTGTCTGAAGACGAACTGTGGATGCTGTCCACGTTGGAAACAACAACGGGAACAGTGTGCCTCTGAACCACGTTATGATACTCCAGTTCTTTCATCGGATTCTGTGGTACTGGGACCGCAGCCGTGGCACTAGTCCTACACTGTTTACTGCTTCCGCTTCCGTCGTGATTCAGCACCAAAGGGTTAATTGCTGTTAAAAGATAAGAAACTTGTCATTAGAGATAAAACAAACATAGTCATTGCTTGGCAATGGGCATGAAAAAAATGGAAGTTCTTCAAATAAGGTTATCCCTGCAGTCTCACTCAAGATCAATAAAATTCCCAAGTAAACGCTGTGTTGTATATCCTCAATTCAAATATGTTGATTTTGACACTGTTTGGAGGTTAATTGCCAGTAGGATTTCAGAAACGTTGAATGGAAGCATTCCAAATAATGCAAATTTACATACCTTCTGTTGGTGATATTGGAGGTTGTGGGCTTTCAGGCTCCCTCGCAGAGTCCATTTCATCTAGAAAATCAAGAAACTTGTTGCAGCAGCTGTTTGTCGTAGCTGTTTATTCGCAGAAAGTCACCTTGTTTTTTTAAGCTTACCTTCACTTCCGTCGAGACTCTGAACTCGGTCGCTAACAATACCAGAAGTCGTATTTGAACTGGCATTGCTAATTACTGACGTCCTTTGATCACTGGGAACTTTGCTTTTTTTGGACAATGTGTTGAAATCGTGCAAGGACATGTCTGATGGACCATGTTCCTGCTCCCATTCCAGGTCTAAGCTGTCGCTGTAAATGTAAGATTCTCTATAGCTTTTCTTCTCTGAAATGAAAACGTTTGAAATATTTTAGATTAATCTTTTTTCCTGATGGTATCTAGTGTCCACCTAATAGCTAATGCGACTTCTTCGAACACCTGAAGTGTCTTACCTTCCATTTCAAGCCTTTTAAGCTCTGTGACCCTCGGCTGAATGGCCAAATTAAACTGGTGGGTAGCTTTACACAAATACAGCAGATGCTTCGATTTGTCATCGCTCCCAGTGTAGTACGTGTATTTGCGTGTATCCGCATAACTCATGGCGTGGATCTCAAACTTTTTTTTCTGAAATAGTAAGGAAAATACAAATGAATCCCTGAACAAATTAATAAATGACCAAATGCTTTATAAATTTTCTATCCAAAAACAGTCAAAATAAAACTTGCCTCGTAGCAAAGTTTTCCAATATCGGCCCAGAGAAAAGTAGACATCAGCTTTTTCGTCCTGCTGTTTACTCCTCCGTTCTAAAAAAATAATAAGTGAACGTCTTATATGCTTACCCCAAAATCTGTTTTCTGTTTGGCTACATTATCTACAAAAGTCTTGAGTTAAGCAAGTCAGCAAATAAAAAGAGACAGTGCTGCTGAAAAATCGTGACAGAGTATCAATATATGACCATTTTAGTTGAAATTCAATTAATATAGTTTCGAAAGCTTTTAAATTTGTACTAGAATTGCTGGTGTATTTAAATCACATTTTAATTCTTTGCAGAAATGGTCAATCCTAGCTTGCGTCTCACACGACCAAATTGCAAAAGCACTTTTAATCGTTAGATTTTTAGGAATAAGCTTACCTCGTATATTTCAATTCCTCGCGAACACACTCCAAGCCAGACAGATCCCAACAGGTCATTCTTCTTCTTCTTTAACTTGTATATGTGGAGATTGTGCGGTGCATCCGTGCAAGAAGCCTCCCTGATGAAAGCCATCTCAGCATCTCCTTTGCTATAGCTTGTAGTCTTTGTGAATTGAGGGAACATTTTGGATGATGTATTCCTCTCCCAGCCTCGTTAAAATCTGCGAATTTGGCCATTGGTTAGAGGTTGGTTTCTTTGTTTTTGAAGTTTCTTCCAATTAAAAATCCCAATATCTTGTACAAGTAGGTATGCGTACCCATGGTGGAAAGTAATCTCTGGGCTCAAAATACCGACTGTGATGCCTTTCTTCGTTGAAGCTACCGAAATCTGCCTGCAACGCATAGGCTGCTATTAAAAAGCATCGCTCCTCTGTACATGCTTGACAGTGCTGGAGAAAGTTGCCTTTCAGCTGCAGGAAGTAGTGATGCCGGGTCTGCTTGTCCCTTACTAACAGTGGGCAGTCCACGTAAAACTGGACGCACAAATGTAACGTGAGCAATGGTCTTCCGATACTGTCCAATCCCTAATTATCAAAATGATGTGAAAAAAATTAATCTGGGCATTCAGACACAGCTTAATGCCAAAGGCCAGCTTGACACTACAATTTTGCAAGCCATTCATTTACTGGCAGTAGAGTACTGAGTTAAATTCAATTGAACCTACATTGCTGCTGTGAGATTTCCATGATTTAGATGCCAACTTCGATAGTTTTATCCCGAAATCCAGAAACAGGTATTCGTTATCTGTAATGATAAGATGCACACTTGTTACTTACAATCTAATTTAGTTCTAATTTAGTGGAGCGAATCTTTATACGAAACCACCCACGTGGTAGAGCCTCACGTTTCAACAAACGTCAGGAACTCTAAATCCATTCGAATTGATACTATTGGTTTTATTTTTTGCATACCATCCCACTTCCAAATGATAGCATTAAGCTACTAGAAATTCTGCTTGGTTGTGCCCACTCAAACCCAAAGATATTTTTCTGAAGGTTTGAAAATTGTTAAAATTTTCTTTAATTAGTTACATGTATTGTAAAACGGGATTCCTTGAGATTTTTGCTGACGGTATGGCTCTGAGTTGAGTGCTTTTAACATAACACAAATTTGACTTGAAACCAAGCCATAAGCTAAAAGAAATTCAGTTTGGCAATGTTGATCGTAACCATCAAAATGCGGTGGTAACTACAGAATAAAAAAATGGCATGTCTCGTAGCGTACTGGGTCTAAAAAAATCTGGCTGCCCTTGCTGGCCGTCATCATTACCTTCAAGTTTTGTTTCATCATAGACCATTTGAAGAATTTCAAAAGTAATTTTGAATTTTTAAATGTTCGAAAGCAGTTTTTTAGTGTTTCATAACTTATTTGGAAGTGAGTAATATGGCCGAGCAATACAAATATTCATGATTGGGTGCATCGACTCGAGTAGGGGTGAACGTGGGGTGACATTCCAAATTCTATCTCTCCTCTGATGGGTGCACTGACCCAAGGTGCCCCTCCCATGTTTTTCGCAGCACGAGCCTCTTTTTTTAGTCCCTCTCTCCCACTTTTGTCCATTAGCTAACTCCCTCTCTTTCTCTCTCACCTCTCTCCTCAACTTCCATCTGAGAGTCTTGGGCAAAGCGAAACAACTAGCACACAGTGGCCAACATTTCTTTGGCGAATGCCAGTTGACTGTGTGTTGCTGGCATTTCCTGCCATTTCAGGAATTACTCGTTTGTCCAAGATATTTGGAGTAGTTAAAGTGGGCCAGGCATGAAATGTCGGAGGAGTGCTTGGCATTCCTCTGGCCGGATTTTCTCATGCCTCTTCGCTGCATCATGAGAAATTGTTGGGACGGAAAAGAAACTGGACGGTTCCACCAAACGCTTCTCAGCGTAAAAAATCACCTTTTGTCCTGCCGTCGCTATTCTCTCCAACTTGTTTTCCCCCTCCTAGTGTCTAGTGAAAATGTAACACACGCTATCTAAATGAGGATTTGATGCGGTGTGAGGATGGGGAGATGTCAGCTCTCATGATGTTTGACATCACTGAGAATCAGACTTGAACAATTCGGATTTCCCATGCAATAAAACGTCAAACGAACCCAGATTTTTTAATGTACTGTACTTGGTCGAAATTTCCCTAAGATGTCCATTCAAATTGGGAATTTTTATCAAGCTGACGTAATGTACCGTGCCATCTTGTACAGCTGAAGTGCACTACTAAATGAGGAGCGATGGGATTCTGCTTAAGATTGACCATTTCTTTAAGATAAATTGTGGAATTTTCATCTTCGGTTGAAAGTTTGTTTTTGTTGTATTTAAACTTACAGGGTTCGTGCGCGCCTGGAAAGTCAAGGACGAGAAAAATGGTCAGGGATAGTCAGGCAGTATTTTGTGCATTGAATACGTATTGGATTTTGAGTGGCACTTCCAATGGAAGGTAAGCCTACTCTAAGCATTAAGGTATTGTTTGTAAATGTTGGTTTATTTAACTACTAAAACTGCAATTGTCTAGAAATTACTAGAGCTGCTAAAAAAACTGATGGTTTTGATCCCAATAAATATTCCCTTTGATGTTTTTGGTACAGAATTTATTTTCAAAATACCAGGAAAATTTACTTCTATTGGTCAGGAAAATTCAGGGAAATGATTTTGTAAATTTTAACAACAACCCTGATCTAACTCTAATAGTGTAGTGCAATGATGCAAAAAGTACTTAGTAGAAAGCCCTTGGGTAAATATAGCAACTGTAACCTGAAGCATTGTTTCTGATTTTGTTTGAGAACCTTGCTGAGAAACCAACTAATTAAAAAGTCAGAGTTGCCTAGAATTGTTAAATTCTTTAAAAATAGTCGGCTTTGAAATGAAATCTTTAGTGAAATCTTCATCCTTGGTTGAAAGTTCATTTTTGTTGTAATTTCAATTTAACTCCAATCTTTGTGGAATGCTGATACTAGTCATTTGTCAAAGTGTTAGAAGGTATCAGGACAGTAATTCAACCTCAGTTGAACCGATCCCGCATATTTGTGAGTGTTGAGGTGAACTACAAGTTCAATATAACCATGTTTGTCCAGTTATCGGTATCACTGCTAAAGTGTTCATAACCTTCCCTGTATGTGTACACGTGCGTTGACTCCTCACCAACCCTACATCCCTTATCGTGAATCATGATGAATTATTTTTTTTCGCGTTTATTTAAAGCAGATTAAGGGAGTCATTGTGAACCACTTACCTAGGAAAAGAGCCACCCCAAAAAGTTCAGCATCTTTCAGCCCTAAGTAGGAGCACACCTGGTCGAATACGTGTTGCACTTTACCTTTAGTCTTCACACATAGAATGGAGAAAAATTGTGTTAGATACAATTGTAGCCGTTAATGCGAATTGTTTTATCTTAAGTTCGAGCAAATACAATCATAGTAAACTACATGTAAACAGATAGTATGTTAAAGATCATGCTTGATTGTGGGGTTGAACATACATGTAGTGTCCTTGTTTTTAAAGATGTCAATTTAAACTCGAGCATCAATTTAAGTTTTGGGAATTTTTTCTCAAAAATTGCTATTTTTCTCTTAAAAAGCCAGGGACGTCTGCAGGAATTGAAATAGTGGGGGTTCAACAATATTTTTAAATATTTCTTTTTTTTACATTTTATACTTGTATTCAAACGTTATTTCTAGTTTTTATATCACTCGAAGTGTAACATTGGAAGATGGACGTTGGACGATGGTGGTGTTGGAGGGGAGGGGAAACACAATCATGAATGACTGATTTTCTTGCCAGATTTTCTATAATTATCATAAATTGATCCGATCTTCGTGTGTCTTTATAAATAAGTTCACTTATGCAACGTCTTTAATCCTTTTTTTTGTTATTTTGGGCAGTTTTTGGTTAAGAATTTTGCATGCGTCAGTGGTGTAAGGTTAGTGCAGACTGCCTGACCCCCTTACGTCCCAGTCCCAGTGACCCGCTGAAGCGGAATGCTAACGTTCTAAAATAAAAAGGAAGAGAGTAAATGTTTGGTGTCTTACTTCTACTTCGCAGTAGAGGACCTCTTTTGTTAGCAGTTGCACGGCCACGTATTTTTTGCCAGGCGTCAATGGGGCGGCACATGATGTAGTGACCCCGTGGGAAGACTGGCGCATGCTGGCTTCGGCTCCCTGGCAACACCGGGGCTAGGGTGCACTATTCTACGAATCCTGCAACAAAAAATAAACAGACAGGTGTGTGAGAACATTTTCTAAGACAATGGATGGCGAACGAATGCGCTTTCGACGAATTTCAACCAGAGTTTCAGTTTTATTCGACGCCAAAAGCAAGTGGCTGATGGTCAACGATATACATGTACACTCATACCTCACTATAATCCGCTCTTTATACGGAGTTTCGCTATAACGGTATTTCTGTTTTATGTCCTTGTTTCATTTAGCGGCCTATGGTGCTTTATTATATGGTCAACAATGATGAAACCTGGTATTTTTTAACAAAAATGTACAGTATTAAGGCTATAAGCCTTCTACCCGAATCTAATTAGTCATTAATCATTAGTAGACCATTAATAGAATCATGTAATAGAAATTTGGTTAGTGGAGGGCAAGTCCCCAGCACTCCAAATACTTGAAGTACATCTGAAGAAACACAAATAGGTTAAATTGCATGGGTTTATGAAGCATATGGAAGCTTTTAGGTCACTTGAATCGCCAATAGTCATCCTCTTTTTTTCACACTTTTTAATAGTGGAACCTTGATCTTGTTGCATAAAGATGCACAGCTCAAACTTGATCATTTTTCTGATTGGTTAAAGTGAATTTGTCATTTGAGAGTTAACTTCAGCTAAGTCAAGTGACCACAAGGGTGTGACGCAAATATTCAGACTGTACTGCAATTTTTCAATTCTGTTTTACTTATTTAAATCTATGTAATGGAATGTTTGTTTCAAATTAAATAGAATTTAAATTTATACATTTTAGCCAACAACTTACAAAGATTTTCTACTTTTTTGAATGAGATAAGGAATGCATCTTCATACGTAATTTATATAGGTTTTTACATGAAAACATGTTTCGTTATGCAGGATTAAGCCTTAACAGCCAACTTTCCAGGAACCTATCTAGGCCGTTGGTATAATGATTTTACACCAAGCTGAGAATTCCTGAGCTTCGCAAAACTTGAATCTTACCGTTGCCATCATACCGTCCCAAAATGTTGCACTCTCCATAACCCAGGAATTCTTGTACGAGATTTCCACCGACGTCCTTTTCGTGGTTTTGCACCGCGAGCATTAGACTCTGGAGCTTTCTCGTTCGCAGAAATGCCAGCAGCTGGCATTGACAAGGCACACTTGGACAAACAACCTGTCCCCATATCAGCCCAGCGAAGTATTTGCGAAAGGGCTTATTGGACGATACTGTTGCTTCTTGCAGCCTGCTAATATTGGTGACTAATGTGCTGTGGCTTATCGTTAAGTTAATAACGTAATTCAAACGTTATTCGACATAGATGCATATTTACTGCAGTACATGTACAGTGTATCTTTTAACCATATCATCGACCCAGTCTGGGGGCCTCTGGAAGGTTAGCTTCAGACGCTGGAATATAGGTACCATCCATGAAAAATTGCTTCACATATTTATTATAATTGTTGCATTTATCTTATCCAGCGTAGAATTCGTTGTCCACTTACGTCTGAGTTATTTTTTTATAATTTGAAACCTGTTTATTTATTGTTAAAAAAAACTTAAAAAACGTTATGCAACCTCCAAAAATTGTTTTTTTCCTCTCAATAAAACCTCCGAAGGTGGGCATCGCATCGCAGGTTGCACAACGGTTACTTTTCTTTATTTTTAAAATAAATACATGGGACATTTTCTAACTATAAAATGTAACTACATTGATGAAAATGAATTTAATAATAAATATCTGAAGAAAAAATGTGTAATTTTTTGCATGGTGGACATCATTAAAACGTGTACGATTGTAAATCGTAACCTCCAGAATATGACTTTTGTAATATTGCAGGCTACAATTCAAATTCTGCAGTTTCTACACGTTAAAAGCACATAAAGAGTGGAGCAAATGTCTTTCAAATTCGCACAGAAGAATATTTGAAAACTGCATGAAGACATGTTTATGGTGAGCTGTAAATGTAAATTGTACCCATTGCACTTGTATCCACCACACTAATTCAGTGTCTTTATCATTAATGGAAGAAGTTCTAAACATCATCGGAGCTTTAATTCTCACATATTTAAGTTCTAAATGCGTGCTATTTGTCAATTTGGAGAAGGTGCATGCTCTCAGAATTTGCTTATAAATAGGAAAAGAACAAGCAGCATGCTTTTGTTTTTAACTTTTTTTTGTCAAAAAGAATCATATGCCGTTGAAAGACAACAGAAAAAGTGGTGGGTTTTTTTCTTCTTATGTTTCTTACATTTCGTGAAACTTCTATCGAGCATATGTCGTGTTATCTACAGGTGTGCGCATAATGGTCGATTGTGGGTTTTAACCGTCAGTTTGAACTTTCAGCAATTGTTGGGCATCGTAGGAGTGCACCTCATATTTGACATATCAAAGCACCAGAATCTCATTTTGGGCGAAAAAAATTACCGGCAACAAAGATGTTTCGCCGTAACCTATTTTTTTGCACGGGCTAAAAAAAAGGAGTAAAAAATATTTCATCGAAAATGTCACAAGTAGCAAAATCATCATTCGGAAAGAGTTAGTGAACCACAACTGTCTGCACGCTTGAATTATTGTTATTGTTTCCTAGATAACAGCGCATATAGACTTGCTAGCACGTGTTATATGACTAGCAATTTTTTGGTAGATACCCCTGGACGAAAAACCACAAACCACCCAAAGCATAATTATGTCGTTATGCATTTCCCAAGCACCAGAAATGTTGTTCGCCGTTATCGCGTTTGAAAACGTAAAGCAGAAATCGGACAGGACAGGGTAGAAATTTGAATAAAATTCCAATTTGGGGAAAATACATCGACCATTAAAGCTCATGGTTGTTGGTATTTGGTAAGTGCATATCTTACCGTTTCTGTTTGCTCTCAGGCCTAGATAGATAAATACACGTGTGGCCTGCTGCGCGATACTCAAAAACCGTTAAAATATTACCGTTAAGTTTTTGTGAAATGTCTGTCTAATCAGGTTAGCAAGGCCCGGGTGATAAGAGGTTGGCACTCGAATTATTTGGTTAGACATTATCACTTAATATCCATTGCCTAGATGAGTGCTCTTATTGTACTTTTACGCCAGTGTCTATAGAATGCAAGGAGTTTTAACTACAACTTAGAGATTTTCTCTCGCAAACCAAACTTCAATGGGATAGGTTTAGATACTGAATCCAAAAATTGTCAAGTTAGATCACTGATCCAGGTGATTAGTCGGTACAATCAGAGTTGGGTCCAAAAAACTGCTTACTGGTTTTGATACTCTAAATTCCATGATTTCTAGAAAATTTCCATATAAAATATAGTTTAACCCGTTCTTTTTTTTCAGAAAATATAGCAGTTTAATCGCATGTAATTGCATTGTTTTATCAAGAAGTTTACAATTATGAAAGGAACAAATACAAAACATTAGTTATCCTTCCGAAAGTGTTTAAATGTACCTGACATTATAAGAGATGCTGAAATACATGTAGCTAAGCGACAGAAGCTAAAGGGAATTCAAACGATTGGTGTAATTTCTTTGGAAAACCACAGGTAAAACACGTTCCAATTCCACATTTTACTCTTCTCCCCTTAACACTGGCTCCCTCCTACCACTTCACCTGGATCCGTCATTGGAACCAATTACATGTATGTATTACATTCCACACTATGCCTTGTTACTTAACCAATGACAAACAATGTACTTGTACAACATTCAGGTCTGCATTCTTGATGACGCCATCACGTGACACCCAAACTTGGCGGCAAAGGTTGACAGGAAACCAGTCTGATTGATATCCGCAGACGAGGTGTTTAACAATTGGCAGAGGGTTTGATTGACCCCAAAAATGATATTTATCGCTTTCTTAATCGCGAAGTTCAGATTTTATTCTCGCCAAATCACTGGAGACTGATTTTAGAACTGGAAATAGTTTTGGAACTACCCTGTATGCATGAGTTAATCACGTTTAATATCTTCGTTCTGAGCAAGAAAAAAAGAAACTTGACTCAGTGTACACATACTTGTACAGATTGTTTATAAACGACTGCAGTCGTTGTCTCGATGGAAATGTTTATAACCAATCTGACGTGACCATTGTCGAGCTTGGAGAAAAAGGAAGGCGATGGAGAGATTAAGGTTGAGTGAGTTGGAGAGTTGTCCCATTTACCCAAAATCTTAAATACCGCACATTCCGTTGTTTGCGTACCACTTGTTGCGCCTCACTTTTTTCATGCCCAAATCGAGTAAATAACACAGTGTGTCCTTCTCTGCATCTCTCCTAGAATCGCCTCCTCTGCATTTTTACAACCCCTGGTGGTGTCCTAAATCCTCCTGGCCAAAAGTTATTTCCGAAATTGCGGCTATGTATTTCTTGATTTCGAGACCGAGCTCTGAAAGGCAAATCACTCGGGAATTCTTGTCATTATCGACGGTTGTCTCGGTCACTTTTTAATGGGCAATAAAGGGCATTGTGTCATGTGTGCCACTTAATTATCTGCCAGGATAATTAATGTCCGTTCGATCTTAAATGTAACAGATGGCAGGTAGATGTAGACGCAATACTACGGTTTCGCTCTCAAGTACGTTTCTCTTGCAAATAAAACGCTGACGATAAAGGGAACAACTTCAAAACTTCGTTTAAAAAAACAAATGCATCCATGACACCAATTTGAGATGGTCATTTATACTAAAAGTCTGTACAGTATGTATCCAACAAAGATAACGAACAATAACATCAATATGGGATTATACATGTATATGCTATAACTGTTCACTTATACTAGCCATAGATGATCATGTAGGTTTTGGGTTATAACCTTGTCGTCAAAAAGAAAATATTTCATAGGCAATCGCAGTTTGCAGTTGCATTTTTTCATTTTGTTTTGATTCCTTTTATTCGGAAGATTTTTAAATTCTTGCAGTTTTCTGGAGCTGCATCGTGATAATTAAACAATTCAGCAAAATTAATACCGAATTTCAAATGTAGCACCGAAAGTGCTACCTACGCTGAAAAATGGTTTTGGGAGGGGTTGTTTTTGCTAAATCCTGGCCACCAACAGTTTTAATGTAGTATTTATCCTAATATGTGCCCGTAATTCCACACGTTTGATGTTCAGGTGAATGGCTCCAGATATTGTATCATCTCGTAACAGAATATGCGGCGATTTGTATCCATTTCCTTTCATGTACATGTAGACACCCATTCGGAGATGAAATGATTTTTTTTTTGTAAAAGTAATTCGAGGAAATGGGCTGCATAAGTTATCCCCACACGCATTGTGCCCGATGGGTTTGGGTATCAAGCTGAGTGCAATTTCCAAATACAGTTATGACACCTGGGATCGGCCGAATCACGTAGGAAAGCTGAGGTGTATTATTAGAGATCACCAGATACATGTATTTCATATTTTCAAAGCGGGTCATTGTGGCTTGTCTAATCGACAAAATGTACAACGATGACAAATTGCGCTGCCTTCTATCTCTAATACCGCATTCCTTGCAACTTGTAAAAATGCTGCAAAACTTCCGGTAAAATGACACATATCTACAGCCGGGATCACGTAACCTTCGTGAATTTTGGAATTAGAATTCGGAATTTCTATATCGTGTATTGGTCAACCACTTGAGCCTCAGTTATATCTTTTAATATTTTATAATAACAAGAAATGTTCTTTTTTCAAGTTTTGTTTAATTTCTTTTATAAATAAACCGGCCGTTTTCAAATTATAAAAAATACAGAGTTCCCACCAAAATTAAATTTTTAACTTCCTTAATTTTTTTCATTTTTTTAGGGGAATTTTTGGAAAAAAATTTTGGAAAACAATTCCCTGACTTAATCGTAAAATGATCATAGAACAAAATCAAAATAAAACTTACCAATTACTGTTTAATGTATTTATTATTTCTAAACTTGAAAGTGCAATCTCATAAACAAGTAGACGTTTGAGATTATGGCAATTTAAGGATGACATTTTATCTGATGAAAATTTTCCTGATTTGAAATTTCCTTGACTTTTACAATAGGTACAACAGATATCAGTCTCCATCCACCTGGGTTTACTGCACAATACAATCGAAAAAAGTTTCAAGAATTCGCGGTATTATTAAAAAAAAGTTTGATTTGCAACGGCTGTTAGACGTTTATGGACAGCCGTGCAAGAGGTCCTCTCAATTTCCGTGACACCTCTCGCATTATTATATTGATATATTGCGTGTAATGCACGTTGTATATCGTTAAATTTCAACAAGGTTGCATTCACTTCTTTTATTCCCCAAATCCTTTGTGGGCCTTCAAAAAAAACCAGATCACGCAAACGGCCAAAAAACACGACATCTCGTTGTGGCAGAACACAGTTTAATTTTACCTTTTGAGTTGAAACATGCCAGATTGCCAGAGCCGCATTTATAATTTGACGAAATTGTAAGGCGAAAAATACAGGTGCTCCAAAGTGTAACCTTAACTTTCTAAATGGTGAACGTCACCTAAATCCCCCGTTACACAATGAGAAAAAAAAGCTGCGTGCTGCGAGCAGCTTGTTTTTATTTCGCCACTTCTTAAAACTCTTGGTCTTCTTGCAGGAACCACTATTTTTCACGCCAGAGAAAATGAGGAAGTTGGGCCATTTTTCTTCCAAAAATTGCAGCAAATTTTCTTGCATACACTGCATGTAAATACGTGTTTCTCGAACTGATAACGAGTAAATTTATCAGCACTATAAAGTTTGACCAGGAAGCCGAAAACTGTGAGACCCAACAACATTCATTTTAATAATAGTATTATCGGTTATTGATGGTTCGATCCATTACGTCAAAGCGGTTTTTTTACAGATAGATATGCATGCTCTACGTGCACATCCTCCAGTACATAAATGTGTAATTTTCACTTTCTCCGAATTTGCTAGGTTGACAAATCTACATTATCTGTTCTGGCTCGCTATCGCGTGTTAATCCTGCCCTGTATTTGTAAAAGAAATTGAAATTTGACATTATTCCGAAGTACAGGTGTGATTCGGGACAAATCATCTTGCTCGCACGTCATTTCCTGTGTGTGCATTTTGTAACACAACAACAACTATACTAAACAACCATACCTTCACAATAATTACTAAACAACATCGCAGAGGTAGGGCATCCGGTGGAATTCCGGTTGAGATCAATATCTAAAAAAAAAGGTTATCAAGCTCATTGCCAGCAAACAATCTGGGCAAGTTCTTCAACTGACACATACCGAATCCAATGCTCAGGAAACATACTGGAAGAGTGCCACTTTGCCATTTCCCTCAATTGTATTACACACTAACATGGCATGCGTATCTTCCATGGAAGACATACGCAAGTATTAGCTCAGTCAAATGTTTTACTCACAAGTCAGTATCATGCAGAAATATATTGTTATTGTTATAAATTATACTCATGCACTTACTATCGTAGTACATCTGGTATTGTAAGCCACAGCTTTGCAGACTTATGTTGTACGTAATTTATATCTACATGTATATTTGATGAACAGAGCCGCTCTTGACCTATTCATCTTCGCTTTCTCATCGGTTTAACTCTTGTTTAAAACCCCCTCAGGTGGTGTCATCACGCATACAACAAAACAGCTAAAATACCTCATAAATCTTCAAGAAATAAATTGCATGCATTCTATATTATACACCGTACGAATCGTATGGCAAGGCAACCATATTTTTCAAACGCTACTTAACCTTAAAGCTACTTTAGTAATGTTGCAATGGGGTCATGATGCATTTTAATGCACGGATTACATTTATCGAATCGTAGTGCCATAATTGATTTGAACAGCCATTGTGCAACTTATGCAAGACGCACAACATTGTAAAAAAAGTTTTATCCATCACTTCACACACCTCTAACTTTTGTTTCCATTTTGCCTAATGCTAAAGACCATCCTCCCTGATACATTACCAGAAACACTTCCCGTGAACTGTCTGTTATCGTTTACCACCTGACGAGTTCGCTTTATCCCCTTCCATTCAGCTACCTCCCCTTCCCTTGTTTAAATTTCCTAGTCATCGTGTCACGGACATCATTTAATAAGAAATGCAAGACGCCATTGATTCGTGTCTTCCTTAGCTGGTTGATGTAACTTTGTGTAGAAAATCCAAATCTGAACACCGAAATACCCATAGATTCGTTTGAGTTTTATAGTGGGCTGCTTGTGGTACATTTTGTCATGAAACAGAATAGCTCTCATTGGTTAAGGCTTAGTTCGATTCTGGTTTTGGACAGACTATAGCAGTATTAATTGGGGAATGTATTTCAAGCAGTTATCGATATCAAACATTGTTCAATCCAAGTGTGCATGCGCGTATTGTGATCACCACAATAGAATTCTTGCAGCAACGCTAAATTCATGTGGTCTTTACTGATGAACTAAAAACAAAACGTCAAATTCAGGAAACAATATCGAACAAATCACAGTATTTGTTTTGAAGAAATACCGGGATCAGTAACACGTACAGTTTACCAATTGGTAAACATGGGTTGAAATATTTGTAAGCAACCTAATCTCCAAAAATGAACAGAATTTGCTCGCTTTATCTTGTTGTTGTTGTTTTTTTTCATCTGAAATGCCGTCAATGGTTGGTGATAAACAGGTATACATGTAGCTTCGAGATAACCAGAAGTAGAGAAGAAGAAAAAAACTCAGGTGATTCACACTGGCCGTAATCTGAAATTCTTGCTACCAGAGGTTCGTCCGCATTCTTGACGAAATCCACGCTTTGGAAATCAGTCTTCTGGAAGTTTTTTTTTTGTCTGGCGAATTTCTGGGATTTATATGGGTGCTACATACCCCTGTGGTATTCATTAATCCCGAGTGCCAACGCACTGAGCATGGAATGTTACAGCAACTGTGGTACTTATCCTGCAAGCAGGTGGTAATGGTCGTGAAACTGGCATGCAGGAAATGCCAATGTCCTCCCAGAAAGCTTTCTTCATCAATTTCGGCGAATGTTAACCTGCTGGCCAACACGTACATTTGTTCTCTAGCCTGGGTCAATATTGAGACACTTCATCAATGTCCGTTTAGATGTGGCCTGCGCTGATGGACGTTCAATCATTCTCCCTTCTTTCGTCACCATTAATCACCATCGGTCTGTCACGGCTCTCAGATATTCACCATCTGAATCTGCGACTTGACTTCCCCAAACTAAGAACCAAGATATTTTCTCTACTGACCAGTGATAGTTAAGCTTCTTCACCGATTTGGTGTGATCAAGCGATCACAGGAAATTCTTTATAATAAACATCATTTTTATTCCAGAAACATTCCAGAAATCTGGAAAAGCCAAGGAAGTTGAGAATCGGAAACAAAATTCAGGAAAACTATTTCAAAAATTTGGAAAAGTTTTGAAAACAAAATGTACCAATTACTAAGTTTTCTTTACTATTTCAAAAGTTGAAAGTGTGCTAAGGTAAATAGGGGAATTCATAAACTCATTGAGACATTTGAGACTATTCTTAGGAAATAAAATTCATCATTTCAACATACTGTAGGTCTACAGTGATTGTTTTTTTAACTATTTGACAACCAACCAAAATGTGTTTTAGCAGGTTTCTAGTTTAGTGCCTTTTTACATTGTAAATGTCTCCTACATGTACATGCATAAAGTCTGAAAGTAATGTGACATAAGCTTTCTGATTTTATTTAACCTTGGCATACCATAAGCGTCATTTGGTTTTCCCATGGCCATTGAGGGGCAAATTAGACATTTTCAATTATTCCAACAGTCTATAAGATGTTAAATGTATACATTTACATGTACGTGATCTAAGTCAGAAAATAAAATCCATCACTGCAACATGTTTTTTTAACAGATTGACCACCAAAATGATGTTATATCTTAGCGGTTTTATTTTAGCTGTTTTTCACGTTAGTCTTTTTATAAATTTTATGAAACCACCTACAGTGTATAACGTCTGTAATGTAATGGGACATAACCTTTCTGGTTTTCTTACAGTTTTAATTAACGTGAACGAAGTCTTGCGCGACCAGTCACCTTCAAACATCGTAGTTTGCTTCTGTCATATTTCCATTTACCTGAATGCAGAATACACGTACATGTACAGTAATTGTGCCTTATCATAATTTATTCTCGATGCATAAATTTGGGAATATGAAGAGAAAAAGTACAATAGAATTTTTGCCGGCTGAGTCATTACTGAACAGTGATATTGTCATTCCCGCTCGAAGAATTTGTAAAATAATAACTATCGGCAAACCTTGTCGTAAATTCTTATTTTAATTGTAGCTTTCCATTGTCTCCGGACGATCATCTTTTATTCAATGAGGCGCTGGAATTCCAGCGATTTATTGCTATTATGCCAATGTTGAGCAAGGGCGAATAAATCTGCAGTATCATTGATTGCTCGAATGATAATGGCAGCCACTTTGAGGAACCAGACTCCCAAAATATTTAATTGGGCATTTGCAGTATCAGCAAAACACTGATTTTTCCCCATCCAAGGACGACATGTCGTAAGTACAACATCATCCAACATTGATAATGGACAATGGTGTGATCAAAGCACCTCTTGATTCTTGAAAGTGCTTCACTTTCAATCTTTAACCATATTGATTCGGCATTTGCTGTGCACCCATTGGTACACCAGCTGTTTTGTAGCAACTAAAAGGTCGTTTTGCTTCCAATATTTGTTGGAATTGCTAAAAAAAATTCGCTTTGCATAACTGGTTGCCAACTACAGTAGGTTTTGCATTTTATAATTTCATTATGTCCAGAGTATTT
This sequence comes from Rossiulus vilnensis, assembly GCA_034700785.1. Lineage (NCBI taxonomy): Eukaryota > Metazoa > Arthropoda > Diplopoda > Julida > Julidae > Rossiulus > Rossiulus vilnensis. Next base: position 94,437 of record JAQIXS010000003.1, read on the forward strand.
ATATAAAAATTAAACTTTAAAAAACCAGGCAGCGAAAAACCTCTTGCCAGATGTCGCATTACTGTTTATTTTTTCAAATTGATTTTTACTAAATAGAAAGAACATTTTCAAATTATAAACAATAGGGCAGGCCCTAGTGGACAACCAAGTTTACATGGTGAAAAAGAAATTTAGTAATCGTAATAAGTATTTGAAGTAAAAATGTAATTTTTGTGCTGTATGGGCATCCTTTTGGCTCAGCTTTAAATATAATAAGGAATAAGATAGAATTTTGACATGTTATTTGGAAATCGGACACATGTTGGGGGACATTATGACATCAGCTCTTGGTGCTTTCTCCTGTGCATATTGGCGGATTTTGTCCAAATAACTAACGTCGTCTGGACAACTTGTGGTAATGGGAGGGGAGGAGGGTGGAATATCTAAGAGTTTGGACCATATAGTCAAAACTTTATGGTCCAAAAGTGCAGTGCAAAAAGATGACCGAGAGTTTCGCGCCTTGGCTGATGACGTCACGCTCACGCCATCCATATGCAAGGTGCAATTTACGAAGGAAGATTGTCTTTTGAGAACAATGCTAGTTTACCATATTTTATGTTATGTCTGGAAGGAATTTTAGCGCCATGTCCTGGCATTAATTACATTTACGCTCGCCCATGCAGTCACGTGAGAGTGGTTACATAAAGGAGGGGTGGCGTGGCATTAAATTACCATCAGATTATTGTTATTTGGCATTCCTTCGAAATGCATTCCCTCCTCCTCCTCCCCCCTATCGAAGTGGGGCTTTGTTTGACGACAAACAAACGGCAGACAGCTGGCTGATTACCCGGATGTTGTAACGTGAAACTTAATGTTTTGGCATCGTGGCATGGTGCACTGAGGTCAGAGGCAACTCAGGCAAGGTCTCCTGAAGGCCTCAAGAAACCCTCTGATGATAAACCCACCTAGGCCGACGTGCGAAGTGAAATCGACGTTGATTTTAGTCATTGTTTGATTAGCTTAGGGTGGGAAGAAAAGCAAGCGGAGAAGAAAAACATGCGATGCATAACATTATCGAGTCTGTATCTTGGTGGCATTGAAAGGAATGCGAGGAATGAACTTTATAGACCACACCTTATCCTTGACCTTAGGTGCCCAAAACTGCCCTATAAAATTCCACTGATCATGGTAGAAGCGATTTTTGTCTATTGGTCTAGCAAGTTCTAGAGTAGTCAGAATCTAATTATTGTCTTCTAATATCATTGACAAATCTTTGGTTTCAAAAACTCAGCTTTGACTTAAGCATGCCTCTGATATCAGACCAGAAGCTAGTTGGGCTGTTGAGTTATCACCGATCCATGTCACGGGCTTTGAAAGATCCAAAAAAGAATTCAAGGATTCTTAGGGGTTCCACTAATTCATCCTGTTCAAAGGACAACTGATGGCTCGTTCGTTGCAGGTGCAGTGCCTGCATCAAAACTATTTTCACTTAAACCCATTTTGCAATTAGCCTTATGAAAGTATTGCCTCACACGTCCAGTCTTCAGATAGATGTCAGGCACATAAAAAAGTGCTCTGGTAAAAACCTGATCTAATGATTTTAAAACGCTTATAGGAAAAAGCTGTTTCCTTTTCCATTAAAAAACGTAGCTCCAGAAAACGACCATCATAATTTATCTTACTCGGGCCAATTATCATCATTTAGCTCAAAAACAAGCCCCACAAGAGGCGCCGAGGGCATCATACCACACGGCAATTTCGCCAATTAAATTGTCTATGGTTCATAATGTTAAAGGTGTACGAACTTATTTTTTGAGCAGCTTCTCTCGGAAACCAACCCTCTGATTTTCATGGGCGAAAGATGAGAAGAGGCTAAATAAGTGGCTGCTGGGGCAGTAAACGTGTCCGGCACTCAAGACGTTGCCCGTGTGAAACCAGTGCAGGATGTGTGTGTGTCTGTCTGTAGCTGCACTTATGCAACTCTTGCGGGTAATGGACGAATAGGTGGTGTGAAATGATGGCCTCCTAAATTTTCAATTATCGAATGGAAAGTGGAAACGGGAATCAGATGTGCAATTTCTGTCCAGTTTCATTGTCTTTATTCGTGATGGCATAAGGGGGATGATGAGGCCCTCATATTGCATTGTTCTCTACAATGCAATGGAATAAATGGACAAAATAGATCAATGTTTTTTACTCATCCTTTTAAGCTACAGTAATTTATTTAAAATTCTATGGAAAAAATATCAGTGCCTCTGGAAAGTAATTTACCCATTTTGAGTTTGAGTAGGTCTGGATATGTTGAAAATAGAGGTAAGTGACAATGAAGAACCCAAAAGGATACCCGTAGTGCAAGGAAAATTACACATTTTTGTGTTAAATACTTGTTATATTTGCTAACGTTATTTCCCCAGTGGAAAAATTGCGGGAAGTTTTTTTTATAAATCAAAAGGACATTTTCAAATAATAACGGAAATCTACAACGGAAAAAATAGCAATAGTATTACGTATTTGAAGGTGTCACTTAAGGACAATTTTCTAGCAATGGTGCCCTTTAATTACGCCATTTACTAGAAATAACCATGCGTTAATGATCAATTAATTTTGACATTTTATGTGAAAATAAAACATTATTTTTGGCTCCTTTTTCTATTTCGATTGCCCTGAACGGGTGAACCCTAAAACCTCTGTCGTGATACCGATTTGTTTTCCAGTTTTTTTTGGTTTTCTATTATCACTCAGGCACGGCTCCAAATAAGTAATCACGTTTCGTGCATTTGCAGTAATGAGGATTAAGGCATCCCTGACGCACGAAGCTAGCTTATTAACGTATGCATTGCTCCAGATTGTACACTGTATTTAACCGATTTTTCAAATTTTTTGATGTTATTAATTTCCCCTTCCCCCTGCTTGACCATCGCTTTATGGTGAATTTGGAAGCTCTTTTGGAAATGCGCCTGGACGGTTGAATGCACCCTGATGAGCATTTCTGCCAACATGGTAGCCCATGGTCAGCGCGCGTGCAAGAGTAGTTGACCACTCCTGAGGATCATCGCCTGATCCCATGCTGTTCATGCGCATGATTACACGAAGAACGCAATTACAATCGCCCCTATTTTCAGATTTCTAGCTGATACTAAAGGGAATTTACATCTAATTATGGCCAATTAACATGAACTTGTTCCTGGGCAGGAATGTGCCGTTTTTTGTGGGTTCATGTTGGGCGCACACATAAGGTCTGGCTCGGCTCGTTCAAATAATTATCCGCGGTTTTTTTGCGCGCCACGATAATGACATGCTGTTGTTGCCTAGGCATAAAGTGAAAACAAGATTACATTATAATTGTAAAAAAATATCGAAAAAGGTTGCGCAAATTCGACGATCGCGTGTCTATGGCAGCTGAAATTGCAAATCCCGGCATGTCGACGCTGTTTGAATTTTGTTTTAAATTCAAAAATTCGTAAATAGCATTTCTTAATTGAACGTACAGGTAGGCACTGACAATACAGAATTTCATCCAGAGAATTTGAAAACATGAGGAAAAATTAAAGATAATTATTCACATCACTGTTGTTTATAGAACAATATAGTAAAATAGCATGCTCATGTTTAAGAAATAAATAAGAATAATAATACATTTGTGTATGTAATTTTAGTATGGCAACGGCAAATTCAAATTTGGAAGACCTTAATTATGACTGTAAGAACTTCCATTGAAAGATCAATCATAATCACAATACAATCTTAAACAAAGAACTTAATAAATACAAGTACATATAATTTTTTAATGAAAGTGGGGATATTGTTTTAGTTGCAAAATTTTTAAAAAACATTATTTTTCTATACATTGACCTCCTAACTTGGTGATCACCATGGCCAAGTTTCGCTGTACTTCTTAAAATGTTCATGGGTTAGGGACACTATGTAGTGTAATGTAGTATATTTTAGTTTATCATGCCTTCTAATAATTTAAATACATGTACATTAAAAAAACAATACGTTTTGTAATAAAATGAACCAAGACAAACAAATGACCATCAAATGAGGTGAAATCGAATCGTGATTGATTTTTTGTGTGAAATTACGATTTCGCTAAATAAACACGAGGGTTTTGCAAACAATTATGAAGCCCGCATTTCTCTTTTGTTTCTGGAAGCGATGACCATCATCTTGGAGACTTTGTTATCTCATTTCGCCAGCAATGGACATCTTCCATTGTGCGATGCATTATAAACAAATAATGAGGAGGGCATATTTTGCGGCGCCTGGAAGACTAGACAGGTTACATTTCTTCGGGTTCTTCATCTTTTTGTCTTCCGGAAAATTACTAATGATAATCCATCCACCGGCAGCGCTTTTTTTTCTCGTTTCATTACTAGTTGCACGCAACAAGCCCCTAAAGGGTTTTTCGACCAACCCAGCAAATAGCAATTCCTCCAGCTGTATGCATAATGCCTACTTCGTAACCTATGTTATCACATTTGGGCATCATCCTGGCTGACCATGTTCTAGTCTGGAAATAATACTCGTTAGATTTTAGTCAACCACCAGCTTTTCAAGAAACGTTGCTGAAGGGCAACTGCCTTTTTTTTTAAATCGAAAACGAGATTTCCATTTATAAAAATCAACCATTTTCAGTGTTTTAATTCCATTCATGCTGCTTTTATTTTACGATTTGATTGTTATTCATCTAACATTTGATGGGCTAGGAATTAAATCAGGTATAATCTTTCAACTCTTGTTATTGGAATTGAGACATTTCAACATATTTCAGTTCTCAATTCCGATAGAACGGTCGCAAATTTCGGAAAAATAACGGTTTGAAGGTTGGTTCGATTCTAATTTAGAACTAATATGGTGCTTCTTCTGACTCCAACAACTGTATACTGTACCTATTTTTATCAGTATTATTCGCTATAAAATGTCAGTATTGCGATTATGTTATGTAGGCCTATTTTACTTTTAGAAATACCCAAATATTGAAGTTTACAACTTCAAGTTGTTAATTTCTAAATCTGATAATATTGGGAGAATAGGTAATATTGATATGAATGTCGCTGTGGGTTTTTAATGTTGTCCTGGCATGAACGCAGATGTCTGGGTTTTTCCTTAACGGATTTAAATTTGGGGTTCATAATGGGGACTCGTATGTATGCTTACGAGGCACCAATTCGGGGGAATACAAATACATATAACGTGTGTGGTTTATAAACGCCAAGCACGTCAGGTTAAACATCTCACCATCGCATGATACCTATGGAATGCGGAGGTGTGCAAGTTCCAGGACATGACGTCACATCCCGGTCGTGACGTCAAATAATGTGTTGTTTTTACAACTGAGTATTTTTTTAATCGAGTAAACGTTTTGCTCGCAGCCAAACGTCTGATTATTAACTTTCTCTAATAACGTCATGGCAATGAAAGCCACGTTTCTATAATTTTTTTCGGATAGCACGTTTGCACCTTTGTCTTGTCCGTCATTTTTAGTGACTTAAAAACTATTTAAAATTCAGAAGCAAATTTACAGCAAAAACGTACATACCAATTACACTTCGAACGATTGATCGAATTACAGAATAAAAATGTTTGTATTTTATTGTTACAAATGTCTATTATTCAGGCTTTTAAAAAGTGTTCATTTTAATATAAAAATTGGCTTTGATTGTCTACCCTCATTTTGCGCGTAACCCATCCGGGATGATTATGGGGTGCGTGTAGAAAAAAAATAACAATCAGGATAACGAGTAAGGATCAAAATTGCATCTCTCTCATCTCTGACAAATGTACATGTATATAATCATATAATAAATTGAGGTTCTCAGAAAAGTCGAATTAGGTGATGATAAAAAAATAATTTCAATATATGCAAACCACACTGGCACGCATGTTACAAAGGCTTGGCAAGATAGATGAACTAGAAATATTCTCAAGCTTGTATCTTATTAAAAATATCTACACTGTATATGTGATCAACTCAAAAGCAGCATGCAAGCGAAGTTGTAAAGCGTGTCATTCTTGAGAAATCCTCTTAAATGAGATATCGTGGGTTTACTTTGTGCGCCATGAATGGAAATTCCCAGACGGTAAATAAAATTCCATAACATTGGTTCGCAAAAACATGTCATTATAAAAGATGTCATTTCTGCGCAAAAAGCCGTCTAGACTTGGACGGAAAATCTGGCGTGTTCATCATTTTGCTGTTATCACAGAAAATCCAATGTCTGGGAAATTCGTTGAACTACAGTAGGTCCAGGGACATTGAAACAATGAGGGAATTTGGCATATTTTGAGAACCAGCCAGTGGGTCCAGAGCAGAAATAGAATCATGAATGTACATGTATTTTACACATGAAATGATCTAAACTCATTTCATCATATCGTTCACTATTTTAAAAATTTGTGACCGTTATTACAAATTTTTTAAAATAGTTAACGAAATTATACAGCTGGCAGGTTTAATCTTTTCGAAGTCCTTGCTTTGCTGGAGATTTCCAAGCGTTCCTCATGAAATTAAATTATCCATGCCAATCATTCGTATAGAAACTTGATGGACAACACGTGCTATTTAAAGTTTAATAAAGGGGATGTTGTCAAAATGTCTTAAATATTCACTTCTATCGTCTATGGTTCGATGGTATCTCATTATGTGTACCAACCATTACCATCACTTATTCTTATGTAGTTGGAACGTGATTAATGTTGAGAACGTTTCTAGTTCAATCTTCGCCACTTGATTTTGAAATAGTGTGTTTAATATTCTTTAACTTACCTTTGCTACATATAAAATCCAAAGGTATAAAACTGCAAAATTCTACGTGTAATCCATGTAGTATTTCAAGCTGATTGACAGGCGCATGATTGGTTTTCGAGGTAAAAATGCAAAACTACTACGACTGAAGGGTTTTTCAGCGCACAAGACTTCCATTGGATAGGCATTCCATCCCAGATGAAACTATCAGATTTAATGTCAATATCTATTAAACACTTCATTGCACACGTGTTTAACAGAAGTAACGCCTTTGCCGTGCCGTGTAACCAATGAAAAAGATTCAAATAGAAGGCTCACTTTTCCCAAATCGATAAAATGCTGGTGTTAGCTGATAAAAACGTGTGTAATCATTGTCTATTCAATTGAAAATCACACTTAGGTGATATCAAAATTCCTTAAATGCGTGTGCAATCTACAAATCCTAAACATAGTAGGCCAATCTAAAAGGCTTGCCATTTATAGATTTATTGATATTTAAAAGATTTCACTGATGACCTAAATGTAATGTATGCAACTGCAAATATATCAATATAGCCTATCAAGTTTTTTATATGTGCATGTATTAAAATTAACTTTTTATCCTAGTCACCTAGTGGACAACCAATTCTACCAGGGAAAAACTTAAATTTAGCTATTATAGTTTCACCGAATAGGCCTACTTCGTCTCTTAATTGTTAATTTTATTTGTATTTTAGCAATATTTCAAAAATGAAGATATTCAGAATTGAACGTGAACTGCGATGCTGCATTGGCAATAACAAACAACATGCGTATGCAGTAAGTAGGCTTAACGCCACTTTTTTTAAAAGCTATTTTCAAATATTTTTTCTTGCCCGAACATAATGCTATTCAAATTTCGGGTCGAGCGTGAAATAATGCGAGGAATTCACTGAATATTTTCCATACATTTGTACACAATGGTGTTCAATGGCGTCCCAGAACATTGGCTCTTGAACGTGGCCAGCTCTTCAAGAATGCTGCCCAACTGCTTTTGCTTATTATATGAGCAAATACAGAACAGAAAAATTCGCGATATGGCAAGCCGGGGTCAAAGCAGGAATGTGGAGCACCACCCAACTTAAATAATATACTGTGCCTCCTTTCCCCACACCTCTCTCTGCTGTTTTTTTTTTCCTTATTTCATTTTTGAACTGCCATCCTAGTGTCAAGTGATATCAGGGAAATACTGATACTGTGCATGCGAAATTGAGCCGAATACTGAAGGTGATGATGGAGTCAGAAGGGCCTTGACTTAACTGCCATTTGTCCTTTGACTTCTCTGACCCCCGAGCCTTGTTGTGTTACCCCAATATTGAATTTCCCTGTTCAATATCGCCTCATCACCCACAATATGATGTGGTAAAATCATAATTAGGGGAGAGTGATTGTCCATGTTACTGTACTTATCGCACCAGCGGCATAAAATACACAATGGCTAGATAGTATGTACATGTACGCTGTATGTGAAACTTCTGTTTTCCGATTATCACTACCAACCGAACTAAACAGGTTAATGATCGATTTTGACACGTTTATTATGTAAACACTTAGCGGGTATGTTTACGGTACATGTATTTTTCACGAACGTACACTGTAGATCATCACATGGTGGACGTTTTGTTTTTTAATCTCATTTCCGGTGCGCTTCGCCAGGCGTCACTGCCAGCATTAGGGGACATACATTCAGGACGTCCGAAGAACGAAATTAATTTGCTTCAAATGATTATTATAATTAATAATTCTCCCCTCAATGTGAAACCTTCGAATAAGAGCATCGAAGGTTGCATAATGATTTTTTTTTCAAGTTGATTTAATTTTTCATAAATAAACGGTATATTTTCAAATTTTAAAAAATAGCTCAGTCTCAGACCCAAGTGAATGTTCAATCAATTCCGCACGGGAAAAATAAATTTAGCAATTATAAAAAGCATTTGAAATACTTTTTTACATTTGGGAAACCTTTTGGGTCAATTCGGACGATGTTTCGTCTCATGCAAGCTACGGAATTCAATTGCGAAATATGCAACCAAATTGTTGCCACATCGACTAATTGCTCAATTAATATTTAAGATAATGATGAGCTGTTTAATTAGCCGTTCTTTATTGAGCGAGCGAAGGTGATCAACATTCCAGATCATGATGAAATTCTCACTTCGCAAGCGAGAAATTAAGCTATTGGTATTACCAGCCAATAAATAACATCTTGAAATCAATTTTTATGTCACTGTGGCTTGAAGTAAATCGCTAAGAATTTTTACGTATGAGAGATTGATGCTTTAGAATTTCGGGGCTATGGTGGGTGGTGGCGTCTCCTTGAGGTTTGAAATTTTGTTGCATGCAGACGTCGGTGTGAGGTCACGTTACGAGCCATATTCAACACTGAAGTGTGGTCCAAATAGGAAGCTATTTTTATGGTTCATTTAAAAGCTCTCCTATCTATAAAACGCGTTGCTGCAAGGTAAGCAGAACTATTCACGTGGGTGGAGATACTATGAACTCCTTGAATATTATGTCTTCGATTGTAAGGTCTTGAAGGTTGACTTTTGTTTTGGTACATGTAGCGATTTAGAGCGTACAGTGTCAACTTTAAATACCACTGGTAAATAATAAACAGTAATGTTCAGGTAACATGGTACTTGTACAGACATTTCTGAGAAGAAGAAAAAACGAACGGAAAACGTCTTCAGGATTGCGATTTTGGAATAAATACAATGTACTGTACAGTATGTACATAAATATTTCATCAGAATGTTATTAATTGTCCAAATTTGCTCAATTATTGACATGAAGCGATGTGCCTAACACAATACAGATCTTCTGATTGCTACATTGTATAGGCCTAGTTATTCTTCTGGCAAATGTCCATTATATGTTTATTGCCTTTCCAAATCACGACTCCAAGCCGCATTCCTGTTTCGTTGGATTGTTAAGTGCTCTTAAGATCATTATTATGATGGTCTTAATATTTAATCTTCACCACATGTGCATGCAATGGCATGGATTGCGAATTAAAAACCAGTTGCTGTTGGGAATCATACATTCGTATACATGTACATGTATCAAGTATTCTGATAGCTGGTAAATAAAACTCAGATTAGTGATGTGGTTAAAACCTGATTAAAGCATAAGAATACAAGATCTTACTTGTGCTTGAAAAATACTAAAAATGTTTTGCTCAAGATCGAGTGATTTCATTAGATCTTCTAATTTGCTCTCGTGTTTACATTAATCCTTTTGTCATGCACTTACATTTTTCACGAAGTTTTGTATAGGACTTGAGCCTAACATCCCATTTTCTGGTCAAGTTTTAATTTCCGGTAGATATTTGGAAATGGGAATGTTGCTTCGTGTTTACATGTGCAGTATACAGTATGTGCAACTAATATTTGAGATTTTTAATTTTTAAAGGATCAAGGTTTTTGACATTTGTCTGTAGCAACATGCACATGGCTGTGTAGCCAGAAATGTTTATCGTTTGTGATAGCTGCGTGCCAATTTTTTTTGTCAACATTTTAACTGATCGCCCGCTACATGAACAAGTTCCAGAACCAACATTCCTGGCCATCATCCAACCGTGCTGCAAATTTCAAGTTTGATCAAGACTATTATTTGTGGCTTACTAATCTTGGCAAACCGAAGTCCATCAATCGCGTTTATTTCAGTGAAAAAAGTTGCGTGTCGAGCAACGATTATAGTTGCGCAAATTGCAGTGGATGTCGCCAAGTTTCGATGGCCAAATCCCAATTAATTATTGCCTAAATCAGCGTTAATGTGCAGATGTCTCAACTGACAATTTGTTGTCATGAATTGATGTGTGCCGTACATTCCTGATCACTTTAAGGGTCATGCAAGCGTGTTTACCTGTAGCTCGGACCCGCATTGAATATTTTTTGTTTCAATTATCTGAGGAATGTTAATTAAATTCCTTCGTATTATGCAGGCGCCATTGGGGTGGTGGTTAGTCTTGCGTCCATTTCTGTCCAACTAGTAAGCGGGCCTTTTTGTTTACGGCCAAAAACTTGGCCTTAATTGCTTCGGTATTTACAGAGACGACTATTTATGATCCATGAAAGTGCGTTTTTATGGGGTTTGACCTGAAATGCTAGCTGCTCTGGTGGTAATAATTTTAAGAGCTTTTGTTTTTGCTCAGTTCTGCGCTTGGAAATTAAGGGTGGAGTGGGAAACGTGTCGTGGATTTTCGATATGGTTACAAGTTAGTGGTTACACATTCTAAAAAGGTAAAATATGGATCGAGCGTTCCCACAGACCGGGAATTGTCAGGGAAGGGAAAGCCATGCCAATTTCAAATTTTCATGCAAATTGAAGAAATTTATGTACATGTGCGTTGGATAAAACGGATTGCCATAATCTCAAATGATTGTTCAACAGGGCGCATCTATTCAAACTTATAGTGAGTTTCCCTGCTTTCCATATTACACTTTCAACTTGAGTAAAACATCAGTAATTAGTACGTTTTGCTTTCATTTCATTCTGCAAACACTTCTGATAAATTGCAGAGAATTTTTTTTCAGAAAACTGGAAAAGACAGGGCACAGAGAATTTAATTTCAGTGGGAATCCTGGATTACTCCACTCATCAGTAACATTAAAATTGTTAAGGGGTTGGGCTAAGGGTTTTTTAAGAAGCCTATCAGTGGTCTCAACAAATTCTGGATTATAGAAGTTATCATAATGAAAATAAGCAGGGAATTGTTCATAACTAATGAGGTAATGCAGATTATTGAAAGGAAATTTGGACAAAGCATTTGAGTAAGCAAGATTACAATTGAATTGTCGGGATGAGGATGAGTGAAACATTCCTGGTTTTTGGATGCAATGATCATGTGGCATTCTAGGGGGTGCAAAAGAGCACATTCCGATGGAGCGGATATCCTTGCTCTTGTGGGTTTTCAAATGGGTTCTCCAAACTGACAAAGAATGCTGCATTTCCCGGAACATGATACAGGTGTCGTGATCCAAATGCTAATACAATATTATAAACATGGGGAATTTCAAGGAAAGGGTTAATTACTTGCTCGACGTTTAAGTGGCCATAAAGAGTTTAACAAACGCGGGTTTTCCATTAAACTGCCTCATTATCAGTCCTAATGACCGGAAGTACCGCATGGACAATATCGCACTGAGGTACTGTACGTGCAATAGCGACTGGAAAACCACAGGTCAAAAAGTGACTCTTGTACACCGAAATCACTAGCAAAGTTTGTCTGAAACAGGTCATGTCTACTATCTGCTCGCATTCTGGCTGGTAAAAAATGTACAATAATGCAATACTACTAAAGCAAACCAAGCGCGCTGAAATAAGCAACAGTTTGGCCGAACTGCTTGCCAGCGGCTGAATCTTGTAGCGATCGAATTTAAAAACACCCCTATTTGTGCCATTAACCAATGAACGCTCTAAAGGAGTAACGTCTTATGTGGAAACTTCACTAATGACAGTATCCTCGGCTCCCAGAAAATCCGAATTCGCATCATTACTGGCAAATATTTCATCTCAAAGGGTGTCATCAGTAACAAGCGTTTAACGACTGTTAAATGTGTTTTGTTTTTTTCCAGCCAAAATTTCCGAAAGCTTAAACCGAAATTCAGTCCAACTGGCAACACTGGTGCCTTGAGATTTTACCGAATGCTAACAACTAATCTAAACCTTGAAAATTTTAGTTCCGCGAGTGAATGAATGTCAGGTCATCGCAAACTGATGTTGAAAAGTGTTTCAGAATTCATCAGTTGCGAATGCAATTCTTGAAGTATTCAAAGAACAGCCTAATTATTAAATGCATTATAATAATAATACAATTTTTCCAATGTTTCTCAGACCACTGAAATCTCAATCGAGTGCAAATGGAGCAGCTCTCTGGAGCGTGGATTTGGTAAACGTTGAACGTTTCTTCAACTGCACAGGAAGGCGATTGCCTTAGTGCTTAGTGTGTATTGTGTTGCGTGTGTTGCATTAGTCGTTGTTGGTTTTGAAATACAAACTAGTTTGCATCGAGATTCCACGCGAACCAAACCAGTTATGTTCACCTGGTTGACTCCTACAGTATGGCGGTTCTTCGCTAAGAGCCAAACAGGTTCTGCCACATTCCGCTCATTACTCGCACTTTTTTTCATGGGAGAAACGAAATTCTTGATCCACACAAAAGGGGTACGATAAACGATGGCGTGCAGCACCAACCACCACTTTCAATGTACATGTAGGAGAAAAATTCATTGCCTTTTGAAATTCAATGACGAGTAGCATTGCTTTGCCCCAATTCCAAGGGCTGTAGATTTTCAAAGAGCCCATTGTCGATTGGGATGATGACTGATGGTGAGTTTGGCAAATATTTCCCTGCGCAGAATAGGCAAGGGCATAAGGAGCCAACGATAGCGTGTACCAGGGACCAAAGGTCAACCAGGAATAACCATAAACTTGGTTGCTTTGCATGACACGCCACTGCGAGAGGTCATTACCGGAGAACTCACCTCCGACCTCTCTTCACCCTGCAGGAATTTGCCTCCGGTACATCATTGAAGAGTTTTTTATACGAATATTTCCACCAGTCAAGTCCGTGTAGAGACGAAAGAGGCATTCAAGAAGATCCTTCTTTGATTAGCAGTTTTCAGCGATCTAACAGTAAATAGAGGCCATCCGTAAAGGATGTCCTGGAATTTTCATCTTTCTCAGACCCCCATCCACCTACCTTCTGCAAGGTCCGTCCTGTCAAAAAGCTTTCAAATTTAACAAATTACATTAATTTTATTTATAAGCAATAGATAGATGGCTCAAGCCTTACCCAAAAGGATACCCACATTTTTTGCTTCAAATTCAATTTGCTTAAAAAATATAGCCTACAGATAATTCTACCAATAAAACAGACCAGTTGTAATTTTAATTGGAACATTCCAGAAAGTAACGAAACATAACCAGTCAGGAAACTAGATATTTTAGTCTTAAAACACTTACTCAATTTTCCATCAGTTCTTCTCGTATTAAACTCGAAATTCATTTGACGGTCTGGTCGTCCACTTTCCTTGAACCCCCCTCCCCTTGTACAAGTTGGTCGCCCTACAGTATATGGATGGCCTCGTTTGGCTTATCACAACTTGTAGCACAATGTTAATGTTAAAGTTAGGTTTGAGAGCACAGGCCTAGTTTGAAGATGAAGTGTACAAAAAGAGAAATAGCATGCATTGCCTTCCATCCTGATTTGCCAACAATGCCATCTTTAAAGGGGTTATTCTAATATCGTGGTTGCATTCGTTTAATTGGTTATAAACGTTTGCAAGGAATGTGACATGTAGAAGCGAATTGCCACTGTGCAGTTGAAAACATTTAACTTTCGTGGCATTGTGAAACACTAAAGCCTCCGTGGCATCACGAATTCGACCTACTAGCCTTGAGATGGGCACATCATGGCGACTATATTTAAGTATCCGCTTGATCGGCGACATCTTCAAACTCATTAAATGCTATAATAATGGGGGAATGGTTTGCTGGCAGCCACTTGTTTAGGTTTCCTCCTACCTTCGTTGCCGAAGTTCGCTGCAAGAATGCAAATTGTCAAATGGTGTGATTGGTCCAAGAGAAAGTATTACAGACACGTTATTCTCGTTGAGTGACCAGTCACCTTGAGCTTTTCGTTGATGGAAATTGAGTGTTAAAAGTGTTCGAGATAAGCTCGAGAAGCAAATTCCACTACTAAAAGCGCTTTTTTTTGTCTTATGCCGTATAGCAACGATAAGGCGATGTTAATGTTTCGTTAGATAAAAAACGCAAGATTAAAAGTGCTTTTAATGCTATTAGTAAACGAAATTCCACAGTGATTTTATACGCTCATAGTCGAAGCTTTGAACACCGTATACAGTTAGCGTTTGCTGCTTTTCACAACAATGTTGTTTATAAAGAAATCAAACGTGTATCAAGTAGCACGACTATTGTGGAAATTTAGTAGAAGAAAAGTCTTTCATTTGTATTTTTTTATACTTCTAAATAATAGTTTAATCATCTAAGCTCAGAGCGACATCTGACAAGTAATTTTAATTTATGATAAGAGTGAAGTGCCATCCATCAAATGTCGAATTTTATGTTATGAATGTTGGTTTTATTAATGGAAATTGAAGGAATTATTAGGAGAATTTAGAAACACGAATAACGTTCCATAACACCACATAATCAGCAATGAGTAGGGAAAGAAAAAGGCAAAAAAAACTGATCTCCATGTTAAAGGACATCAAATTTGTCTAAAATGTTGATTTCACAAAACGACGTCAAATTTATTTATAACTTGTTTCCTTATAACCTTAATTTATAAGTATTATAATACTCATCTTTGTTTAAAAAAGTGCCGTATGAGGAAGTTTGCTGTTAATTTTTTTAAACATATCATTAAATTAGAAAAGAATGGCTAAAGTGTAATGTTTTATGCAATAGGATGGCGTCCATTAACCGACCTAACAAATGCAATATATTTCGTGCATTAGTGGTAGTTTTTGACAGGTTTCAATGGACTACATCTTGATCTAGCAGTACTTTCAAGGTTTACCAAATTGAATGGTCGAATTGCTATTCAGTTATTCCTTCAAAAGTTGCACTTATTCCAATTAGCGTGTTTCTCAGTTGCTGTTTTTTTTAATCGTAAATCGTGTAAATGTTTGTTTCTAACGAAAACCATTGTCCTTTGACTTCTGGTAGGCTGGTTGCAACCCATTGCTGCATTCACCTGCCACCCTGGGGCACGCATTCCGAGCGTGACGCAAATCCTTGGGTCACCCCTCTCTTTAGGATGGGGGGAGGGAGCATGCCGAGGTATGCCCACCGCCTTACCTCTCCTTCTTGCGGTCATCTTGCTGACCCTTGGAGAAGAAACGTCATCCATTGAAGCAGAAAATCTGTGTAGATTGGAAGAGCCCTCCTTTACAGTGGCTTTTGGCCACGCGCCCATCAATCTCCGACCTTCAACATTCACGACACGCATGAAAAGACAGGCTTATGAGACTTAAATTCATCATTGAGACACGAATAATGCGCAGAAAAAACCTCCTAAAAATGCCCACTTTTTTTCGACGTCCCCCTAGTGAAATTCCACAGCAGTGTTATTTTTTTTTATCTCGTAGGCAGGCATGCATGTCGTGAAAGCTGCGTAGAAATAGCTTTGAATTTGGTTCTCATGATATCCACTTTTTTTCCCAGGTCATCATTGTGCATTTTTGTAATCCTTCCAAACTGATGGACAGTCCTTAATTGCCCAGTTTGAGCGGCTCTGGGAAAGGAATTTTAGCGAGACACCCAGGCAAAACCAGACGCTCAATTTCGATCAATCCAAAGCATGCGTGTTTTAATTTGTGAATTCAAATGATGCCACGCAAAGGAGACCTGACACTATCATTACTAATGAGATTACCTTCTGGGAATGAAATTAATAATGATCGTGTAACCAAACTGTAACGGTAATGAAGTAGAAATGACTGTTGGTAATACCATTACGTAGTGTCAAGTGGTAATGATCGTGTAAGGTCTGTTTTAAGCAGTTTAGTATGCGCTTTAATTACGCAATAAATACATGCACGTTTTTCCAATTCTTCTTAAGACGCTATTTCAAGGTTTATCTGCTAATCGGCTTATCGGCTAATCAGAGTGCTTCACCGAGGTTGATCCGAATATTGGATAACCGGAAGATAATGGCGTTAATAATGAGGGTGAAAGGTCCTCTTCTTGTGCATTAATGATTGTTATGAGGTATTCCATCAGTATCACATTATCAAAATCAAAATCGGTTTTATTAAATGCCATGTACTGTACAACCAGTTGTACGCAATGCATCATAGATGGCGCTGCTATTTTAAAATGGGTTGCCCATGAAAAGGCTAGTAGTATTGGGAGTACTGGTCGCAACCTTGCCTCGCGTGACAAGTTGCCAAATGTTGCACTACAGTGTGATGAAACGACGTGTGGGGGGGTTGTCCATGCACTGGATATTTTCTTGCTCAATTATGCAACAATGGACAAAAACAATACACTGTAGGTAATATGCTTATTCAGAGCTTATCTAACATTAACCTGAATAGTAGCCAGACCTACTCGCTCGCACAAAAAATGAACTTCTAAGTGTTTATGAATATAAAACGCGGTCGGTGTTTCATAATTATAATAGTGTGGTGTATGTAAGACAGTGTCTTGCAGCGCTTACGGGGGCATTGGCTGACTTTTATGCAACCTGCTATTAACTTATTACGTCAGGAAGATTATAAAGCAAGCACAATGCATATTTTACGTTGCTT
Organism: Rossiulus vilnensis; assembly: GCA_034700785.1. Classification (NCBI taxonomy): domain Eukaryota; kingdom Metazoa; phylum Arthropoda; class Diplopoda; order Julida; family Julidae; genus Rossiulus; species Rossiulus vilnensis. The sequence continues at coordinate 111,462 of JAQIXS010000003.1, forward strand.
TGAACCCAGTTTTACCGAAACGGGGAAAAATAATGAAATGGCTATATACATGACAGAAAGTGCTCATTAAAAAATGTAGTATGCAAGACCCCCGCTTTTGGGCAAATTTGATTTTTTTTCTCTAAAATTCAGTGAATTATTTTACACCAAAATTGCTGGCACAGCTCCTTGGAACTCACGCGTATTTCATACTGTATCTAGATAAGCAATAATTCTTCTAAGGAAAAAAAATCAAATTTATGAAAGTTGATTTTTTATTTATGAGAAAGCAACTCAATTATTACGCACCAATTTTTTTTCTACCCTTCACTTTGTAACCAATTTGGCTATTGGGGCGTCAAATAGGAACTTTCCAATCAATTATAATTACTTAATTGTTGACCTTATTAGGAAAAAGTTAAAGTATTTGTATCAGGACTCCTGTAAAAATTGAGCAGAAATTACGAATTTCGGGAGGAAGAACTGACAAGTTATCTAAATAAAATAAGTGAAATTATTTGCGAGAAAATGTTAGGGAATTCAAATGGAGCAATAGGATACAAGAGCCTGTTTGCACTTTTAAGTTTAATAGCTCTCATTGGTTTTTGTGTTAGATAAATAGCCTTATCAATTTGACAAATACAGAAAGGGCTTAACTTTTGAAGCACCCAGTACTTTACGTGTCTTAGAAAGACTTCAAAACACATTAATTCCACGCTGCTGCCTATTTGAAAGTAACCTCCTAATAAAGCTAGGCAGTGGGCCAAAATTTCGCCAAAAAATACCTGAATTAAATACGTAATCCTGGAATTAGGTCTGACTTGGGGTTCAAGGAAAATCGTATAAGGCATTGAGCATAATCAAAATGAATTTGTGATCGTAAGGCGTGACGGACCAAGGTCGAAATCTCAAAAACAGTTCTGGCGATTGAAGAGGGATTTAACATGCCATAGCGTAGGACAATTAAGTCATAATTAACTGGCGAATATTTGCCACTGGAGTCCGCCGTGGAGTCGCGAATAGATGATAACCTATAAACTACACGGCGTTTAATGGATCCATGTAGAAATTTGACCTCGTACTCAATTGTATTCATCTCATTGTGACGCCCATGCGAGTCTGTGTGAAGAAATCATTGCCTTAACTGGCATTACATGTAGGCCTACACAACGTTTAGATGGATTCGGATTTTAATATAATAATAATGACTTTGTTTGATTTTCTTGTCCAGTTTTGATATCTACAGCGCAATTTAAGTGTGTATTTACACAGGTTGTTGACTGTAGAGAAAATTCCTTGCTATTTTAGTATTTTCGTTATGGTTAAGGCTGAAGCGCCATTGCTTCAGTCGACTACATTGTGGACGTTATTTGGATTTAAATGGCTATAAATGAAAACACTTAACAGTTGTTTAAACAAGTCATTAAGTTGGGGAAACAATGACCAAAACATGACGTTTCTACTGTATAGGTCTTCCTCACCCCAACCTCAGACGTCCATTATGGACGCCATGCTTGAGATGCTTGGAAAATGTTTGGAGTTAAAATTTGCTCCGCTTAAATAATAAACCACGTCAGGCCAAGCTTCGGTGAACGATATCGTGTACTGTACTGACCCTAATGACCGCTACAGCCGCTCCATAAACTAAATCGGTGGTGCTACAAATGTTGGCTATTTTTTGCTCGTTTCTTGTTAGATAACTCATCAAACAAACCGCTAGGTCTTTAGTTGTTGTGCGAGCTAGGTTATGGCAGCGGCATTAATTATAAGTGGGGAATTTTGGGCGGCCAACAACCGGGGGAAGAATGTGGCCTAATTAAAAAGTCCCTAATTGTAAAAGAAAGCTAAGCTAATGCGCAAAAAAAAGTAATGAGACGGAATGCTCGGTTTGTGATTCACGATTTAATCATTCCTGCATTAACTTTGGGCAGAAGCCGACCTGTTGTTGAGACGGTGCTGCCAAACAACATTCCCTAGCAGTGTTTGTTTTTATTCAGGATTCCCCCAGAAAACGTTTTTTTTCTGAAGTTTTCCAGTTTTTTCGAACAAATTTCCCTTACCACTCTGACCAATGAAAATGCAAAAATGGTTTCCATGTCAATAAAAGTACGGAGATTCAACAATTTAAAAAAAAAGTTGGTTGCCCTGCTCTACTTGCTCTACTTAGATGGCATCAAAGGACGGAAAATTGGTACATTAAAAGTACGAAATTTTGAGGTGAATTTGAATGTACTAAAATGCCCAGTGAATCATTCAAAGGCAAATATTTCAAGTAGGCCTATGCAATGTAACCTTTTCCATGACCTGAATCTAATTGCATGACCAGCTATGCTGTGCGAGCTCCATGACCAGCAGACTCCATAAGCTACAATGTATGTGAAAGCAAATGATGTTGTGGAGTAAGTGGTCATAGCTGGTATCACGTGATATTGAAGTGAAATTATCAATTTTGAAATTGTGGAATTAAAAAAAAGAAATAATAAGAATAAAAGAAAAAGGCTGCTTGACTGATGGTTGAATTCTAAATCTTGAACCATGGTCCACTGGTGGGCCACAGAGACTGCCCAATTGTTTTTTTATAGGCATTGACAATTCAAAAAATTGCTCAGTTATGATCTCCGCTGGGCCATGACATGTCAGAAAAAACCAGTTAGGCCATAAGGAGAAAAAAATGTGGGGAACACTGGTTCAGATGATGAATTGTGAGACGTTTGGTATCATCAACAATGCGGAAATAGTTTAAACTGAATACACCGCTGATGTCAAATGTCGTGACAGTAAATTCAATGTCATGACACTTAACTGAAAGCTAGTCTTAACTCAGCTTTTGCGATCAAAAACCAGCAGCCAGATCATGATCCAGGTGGCGTTGATAGCTCATTGTAGACCGTCACTCTAAGATATCTGACATCGTTTTGGGCGAGCTCTAATTCCTCTTTTGCAATTTGCCCGGACCTATTTAGGCCTAGGAAAACCTCTTAATTGGCACTTTTATATTTTTCTGAAATGACTTAGAAGAAGAGATAAACGTCGGGTGTAGTCCCCATTCCTGAAGGCTACTCGAGCTCGTTTCAAGTCTGAATGTGCAGTTTGCTTGCATATCTAGGACTAAGATGGCAGATTTCGTAAAATGTTTGAAGTTGTGAACCAGGGCAAGGGGAAAAAGAAGCATTCACCGAATTCGGCACGAAGCTTTCGAAAAATGTCCAATTGGAGCTGAACAGCCTGAACTAGATACTGGACATGTCCTCACTCAATGCAACGGTGATTTAGGAATGATACTGATGACAACCACTGACTAGCAGATGCTCGGTTCATCCCCTGCCAAGTGGCAGCTGAAGGTGGGGAAAAAATGAATAAATTCAAGACTACACCCAAACGCAGGTCATGGGTGAAGTTTTGTCTGTACTATAGATCAAAAAAATGCAGATTGTCAAAATCCCTTGCTTCTAGCACTGATTCACGCCAGTTGTGCAGTTGTTCATTTGCATTTGCTCCACTTTTAGTAAATTGTGTAATTTGTTGCCAGATGAGATCATAGCTTGTGGCGCCATCTAACTGTGCGGCGTTGTTGAAGACGATACTGGCATGTTCAAAGATGACGAACTTCTGGTCAGTGAATATGTAGATCAGCAGTGATGATAAATACTGAGAAATACAGGGCGATTCATTGATGCCAAAGTCAAATCGATAAAATTTGTATGATAGAAAAAGAAGTATGCGTATTTAAAAATGAATTGCTTGCATTTATGACAGTATCCATCATATGTTTACTAAAAGCCAATCAGTGTTGTTAAAAGTTTAGAGGTACAATATACATAATGTAAATGATTGTTATATCCCTGAGACACGCCCATTTTGATTCGGCGGTGAATTGAGATATGACAATGCCGGGCGTAAGTTAAAATGTTATATTTTATAATTATATTAATATAATTTGCGTATAGTTATATTTGTAAATACATGTAATGTAGCCTATTGCATAAATTGAAATTATTATGATTTTCAAGTGAACAAATATTATGATCAAAGTGACACAGACAAACTCATGTGAAACGTATTTAGATGTAAATTCATCTTGAGTCGATTGTTTCTAGCACAATTCGCACAAAGTACATGTATATATAACAAGAAATGTTGTTGTTTTTGTGGAGGGTGGGATAAAGTTTTTGAAGCACCCTGTAACAGGCTGAACAATAGACTGGCCGAGAAATGGATGCGCAGACGTCACCGTTAAATCGTGTAAACTGTTGCCATTTAAGGCACAATTGAAAGGTTTGAATTGCATTGTGTTTCAAGCTAGTTGCAACAGCATTTGATTTCAAAGTTTATTTATTGTTTGGAACTTTTTTTGTTCTGCTCTTTTAAGAACATGGCGGTGAAGATATTCATGGCAGGTTTTTGTTTCGAAGCGTGTTTATTGTGAGATGCCGAAAATAAACCTGATTTGTATAATAGGCTCTAACATAAATCGCATTCATGGCAAGGTTACATCGCTCAGCTATGACACGCTTACCGTCACATTTATTATTTGTTCATACATTTAAAAACTATTTCAAATTGGTTACGTTGTATGACGAAGCCCAGGCCTTCGGAATTCGTGGCATTATCCCCGAAGACATCGGCCAGCTTCCCCAGGGGTGGTCAGTTCACGACTGACCACCCGCTGCCGTGTCCCCACCCCCTAACCTCTCCAAAAACGACCTCCATTACTGGACCATCGGAAAAAAAAGTAAACATTGCTCACCGCCTGCTGATATCTTTTCAGGTTTCTATGAAAACCATATACCATTCTGACGCTAATGGCTAATTATTAATGTTTTATAGTCTGGAGCACTTTCTGCGTTGAAAGAACGCCACCAGTGGCATCCAGTAGCCCCTGTTTTCACTGCCAGAACCTAGGGTTCGGTGTCAGGAAGGGTAAGGGGGAACTGGGAAAGAGACCTGGGCTAAACCAAGACCTCCAAATCTCGAAATCGATTCCAGATTGTCGCGCCCACTAACTTGCCAACCAGATGTGGCTTTGGATGGCCAGATAACTTTTTGGGAGTTTTGGAAGATAAGAAACTTTCTTTCAAAATTCATTCAGGTTCTTCAGACACGAGCAGAGATTTGGGGGTGGCTTTTTGAATGGCCTTGAGAACTGAGATTGTAAAGAATACTGTCAAAGGCAACTAAAGCTGAGCCCTGATGAATTGTGTAGGCTATCAATATTTTGTGGTACCATGGATCTCAGGAGGTCTCCATGAATCTGGATCAGGTTGGATGTGAAGATTTCGCCTAAATTGTAATATCACAAATTTATATTGTTCATAATGCACATGTACATGTAGGGAGTAATTGTACAATGTATATGCTTTCTTTGTACATATAAGGACAATTTCTCATGATATTTTATGGGTTTCCACAGACTATCAAAGGGGTCCATGTCACAAAAAATTCCTGGTTATGAGGTACAACACTGTATTTGGCTAGTAGAATAACACTTGTCAATGAGCCGGATTACATTCCACGGCCAAATAGAAAAAGGCACTTGGCATCCTTACAATTTGGTAACAACGCAAATATCTTTCTGTAAGGAAAACCTTGCGTTTATATTATGATTCAGTAATGGTGACGATATAGTTAAGTGGCCAGCGCAGCACTTAATTCGCTTGAACACAAACTATCACCTGTATATTACTAATGATAATGAATGTCTAAATTGAAATTCCAAAGCGTATGAGTGGCGCAAAAAAAAGCGGATGTGGGGAAATGTATATAATTTGGGACAGTGTAAATGCGATAAAAGCGGTGAAATTGATGAGCGTATCGACCTTAAAAATGTTCACGAATATAATGTACGAATGTTATAACCTTGAAAGTAAGCCGATGTTGGCGTACAAGAACCGAGGAACCGAGGGCTCAATCGGTGAAATCATTTCGAAATGAAAACGTTCCTACCAATTAACTGCAATGATATATTGCGTTGCAGATTTAGCTTGAGGATAATTCTAATTTAATAACTACCTGAATATATAGTAATATTATACAGTAATTAGGAAAATTGATGTAATTAACTTCATTTTCATTCCTCGCAGTCCAACAGGATTCTGGAGGGCCAATTACAACCTGTTCTTAATCTGTCGATATTTTATTAAGTTACATGTATTTTTTACAAAACTATTATGCCAGCTGGGCGAAAGTCTGTGATAAGGCAGCAAAACAAGGTGCCTTAATGATTTCACTTGTCTTATTGATATATTTTTGAGTTGCCTATAATTGAAAACCAAATGAAGTATGTGCTCTTTGTAAGAGGATTGGTCATAAATATTTATGGGCATGCGGCAGTAATCATTCACTAGACCTAGTTACCTCAACCTAACAAGCATGCATAATTTTTCCATTGTTGTCAAAAGAAAAACTCATTGACCAAGTATTGATTAGTGATAAATAAGTACCGTATAATAAATTGGCTTCCAAGAAGCAGATTTAGTATTCTGGTTCTCTATATTATTGCTGAAAATGTCCAGCTGCATTCCGTCTCAGATAAATAAATCTCCAAGCTTTGGCAGGTGAAACTGATAAGAATACCGGTTTTACGAATCTCAGTAATAATGATACTTTTTGCAAAAGCTATACGTTCATGTCATTCCAAGTTCAGATGAGCAGCATTTTTGCTAATTTAATACATATGACGTGTCCTCGTGGGAATGCTCGTCCCATTTTGTTCTTTTAAAATAAAAAATAATAAATTTGAAACATTCTTGAGGACCCCTTGGACATGGACAGGAGGACATTGGTAAGCAATGTCTGTGTGAGACTAATTGCTATTCACCTGAAGGGGTTTAAAAAATGTTTATTTGTTTGACCACATTTTTCATCGGAATGCATTATAAATTATGCATATCGGTAGCTATATGAAACATTTATGCCATATGCATCAATGCTCTCACAACCATGTCATCACAATGGAAGCTGTTCTTTTGTTCTAGAGTGCCTTGAAAAACAAAATGGCTGAATCCCATTGTTGCGCATTTTTTTACATCGACTTCATAAATGCTTTTTGTAAAAAATTTGAAAGGTATTTTGAGAAGACACGTGGACCCGCCCAACATTTTTCAATATGAGTTTTTTGCATTGTTGATGATAGCCTTGTCCGCCATGTTATCATCTTGTAAGCAATATTTGTTAAAACGATACGCTTATCATGGGGATAATGTAGTGCATTTAAAAACATTTACTGTTTTTTTGTACTTTAAAAACGTATTTTAGAGCTTCTCAATTCTACGATGGTGGCTCGAGAAAGCTAGCCATTCTTGCAGCATCCGAACTGGTCACATGACTCGATGTTGCGTTGATGTAAATGCACTCCCCCTATAACAATGCGGTTGAAAATTTACGTAAAAGCGAAAGTTTTATGGTACTTTTTAAGATTTATGAATGCCACGCGTTAGTAAGTTGTTGTTAGCACCAACCACTCACACCGAGGATTTACTCAATTTCCTGATGGGGATGTCGAGGGAGGAAGCTGAGCACACAGAGGCCATTATGACCCCCCACACCAGCACTTCTTTCCGGTAGCGATTGTGTTTTCACAAAAGGGATTCTTTGGGTTCAAGTGAAAAGGCAATGCAGGTCATTTAGGGGCACTCAGAATTGACGTTCTGGACAAATTTGCCCAACCAAATTTTCGTCCATTTTTCTTGTTGTCACCGGTGTCGTTACAACCGCAGCAAATCGATAAATTTTGATTTATCGAGCAAGAAACTAGTAATTAAATTTGATAATAACCACTGAGCAATGATGTAGACAACTTTGAAATATAAGTTTGGCTGGAAATAGGTATCTTGATCTAATTGTTTTACATCGAAAGCTTGAAGAGGTCAAGCAAGCAGGGACATTCATCCTGCTTATCATCATCATTAACTTAATTATTCGACGGCAATTAATGAATCAGATTGCCCTCAAACGAGCATCCCTTAGGCAGATCGTGACTGTCTCAAAAGACTTAAGGAATTCAGAAATTGTCTACAATAATATATCTTTGCAGATGTTGACTGCACTTTAAGTTTGCTTTCTAAAGTATCTGAAAATATTTTACCCAAAAATTGGTTGTTAATACTTTCTGATTTGTACATTTGGCCCCCCTCCACTATTCCCCCTTCGTAACCAAGTGTATTACAACAGCATTCAACCCCTACCCCTAAATATTAGGTGACTATTTTAAAATTCACTCTTAACCATTAGAAACATAATTTAACATGTAAGAAACGTTGGAATTCTGTTCCAAAGGACAGCCTTTGCTTTAACAGTAATTCAGTTCGACAATGATGATGGTGACAATCAAGTTTAAAAATTTAGAAAAAGAATAACATGGGTTGATGGATTAGCTCCCCTACCACATGGTAAATCTTTGCTGATAGTAGGTATTGAGTTCAATTGAATCATGTAAGTGACGCCGAATAATGTTTACAATACACATTTTTGAAGCTACAAATTCAAAATTATTTGTGAAAATTAATTTGATATACATGTAAATGTAATTTTAGTATGACATCAGGAAATTCAAATTTTAAAGACCGTGATCTTAATATTAATAACAGCCCTATATATCAGTTTGACAATGATGATGGTGACCATCAGGTTAAATAATAACAGGTTGATGGATTATACCATCTATACCACATGTCATATGTCATACCGGTACTGAGTTCAATTGAATGGACTTGGTCAATCGGAGGAGCTGTGCAAACTCTTACCTAATTTCGTGAGATGCCCTCATCCACAATTGAGCGGTTCGATGTCGGCGTCCTCAGAGGACACCATGGGCGCCCGTTGGTCAGTGGCCAAAATCACGGTTGGTCAGCATAATCCACCCTCGTTTCACTCCCGAATTTTAGCACGTACACGCGCGCGGACCGGCTAGTTCCAACTTGAAATCTCGAGTTTTAAACCACCTTTTGTTTTCCCTCTTTCAGAGAATTTGGCCGAATTCACACCTTCAAAAAATCTCCTGTCTTCAGTACCAGACAGTACCTGAGGCAGCGTGGATGCACCACTGCCGCTACTCCAAAGCCGGCATGGCGAGATTCCCCGAGGGTTCCTGGTCACAAAAATATTCCATGGGGATGGGGGATTATCCAGTACCCATCGGTCGTGGGCACGCGTTTTGATGTCTGGTTTCCAAGTCACTGGCGCCGGAGGATGCTGGACAGTGTCAGTAATCCTCCGCCAAGAGCAGCAGCAGCCAACGTCTGCTGTTCTCCGAATGGTATGCGGTGTTTTTTTTTCGACCGGCCCAGAGGAGGCTCCCAACCTCTGGAATGCGGTTTTCGGCCTATCTTATTTTTAACTGGTCGGTTGGTGGAGTGGTCGCTTGGCCTACGTCATTGCCTACCCTACCCACGGGGCAGGCCTGTACGACCTACAACGGCAATAAACAAGGGACATAAATTAGGCGAGTGAAATGAACGGACCCCCCCTTCAAGCGGAGGGGGGTTGGGGGGGGAGGGGGAGAGAGGTGCTCGCTGGGCCCTCCTCGGGCGAAACGTGGCCTTTCTCCCTAGGTGTGAACGCCAACTGTGGGGGAAACGTGAAGGAATCTCTCCTTGGGGTGGTAGCCTCTCTCTCTCTCTCTTTCCTCCGCCGCGGTTTTACCTGGGCGCATTTTTCAACGCCGCATTCCTGAGCTGCGAGCAGCCGTGAAGAGCGACTGGAGAGCGGAGAGTGGAGAGAGAGAGAGAGGCAACAGGTAGAAGAGCTGAGCTGGTGCATGCGCTCAAACTGCACACCTTGTTTCCAAAACGTCACAACAGGTTCTTGGAGAGCTGGTGCAGTCAATGAAAGCTGCTTCAACAGTGACATGAGGTTGTAACAGTTCTTGGGCGCTGGTTTTCAAAGACTTCGCAATTTCTGTCTTCCTTTCGTAGGGTGCCAAACCATACCTTAGAGAGCCTGCTATATCCTCTACCTTCATTAGAAGGAAAACTGAAGTTTCGTGAAAAATATATATACACAGTAGTTCTAATTTGGATTTCGTTCAAACAATAACTTTCGTTACTTCAATTAAAAAAATGACATGTATCCGAGGCAGTCGGGATCGTGACTATCTCGGATAATCAAATTCCTCGCATAATCAAAAGTATAGCTAAAAATAAGTGCAATTGTATTTTGCACAGTAAAAGCTCTTTATAATATATTCACATAGTAAATACGAAATAGGTCTTACATTATGTAAAAGATCAAAAATATCATGTTCACAAGTCGTTTTTAATCATTTGAATCACCCAATACCCCTTTACGCTCTTCCCCTAATTGAATTGATGCTTTTTTCACTGTGTGTCGGTTAATCCTAGTGCTTATCCGAGGTTGCCTCACCTCGGTCAAGCCGAATATCGGATAACCGATCCTCGGATAATCGAGATACCACTGTAGTAGGTTGCGGAGCAATTCTTATTTTTCTCGACGGGCATAGGGCGGCAATTAAGGGTGCCAAACCATAACCTATTAAGTGATAAAAAATCAACCAATTAGGAGAGGGGATAAAACTGAAATTTCGAAAATAGTGTTAGCTCTAATAGATTTCCTTCGAACGACAACAGTTCGGACGTTCTACACGAAAACTTAGTGAAACAATTGTTTTCATCCTTTCACCCATTTACTTATAAAAAAGTTTGGTAAGTTATGATATTACAAAAAAGGCAAGAGCTGTTTGCAAAAAATTACGTTTTCAGAGTAAAATTGCATTTTATTCAGTATTAAAAATAATTATAAATACCCTTTTGTGTGAAGGAAATTGTTATCAGGTCGTTAGGTTACATTGAAATGATTTCGAAATATCGTGATTTGGGTGAGGTTTTTACTGCTGAAGTCAATACATCGAAGATATACTTGTCGTCGTAACTTAAACATTATACGTATGTAACAGCATCAGACCGGTTGATTTATTCGGTGTTTATTATGTTCTCACAACTGAATTAGTTTACCAAAATATGATTTTTACTTAGTTCTTTTTTGATTTCAGACTAACATTAATAAATGAGCATTACAATCGATCTTAATGATGGGTATAAAAACTAATGATGAACTCCCTTTCAACGAAGTTTCAATGCACAAAAAATCGTTCTTCTCTGTCTTCCAAAATAAATTTGCATAATTAAATTTGAAAATTCGTCAATAAAATACATGCTTGTTGAAAATCTACTATAGTGAATTTCACCATGAATTAATCCACTATAGAGGAACATCCAAATTTTAGCTCAGTGACACATTTTTTATCTTTCCAGCAGCTTTCAAAAAAAAATCTGCTTTCCCTGTATGTGAAAATATAGGAGTATTCATTGAGTGTTACCATTGTGATCATTTTCTTTACGGCCATTTTAATAGATCTATAATAACCCGAAATTTTCTTGCCGTGAAATTACAGCGATGCATGAATTCCGAGCGTTCAATTTCATGCCATATTGCTTTATAAGATATATGATTTGTTTCAGAATTACATGCTTGTTTCATTGCGGATGAACCCTTACCAAGTTACCAAAGGAGGGAGATTGCCTGGTCCACGCTCGCATACATTATTGGCCAACTTGATGACCAAAAAATTGGTAAGTTGAATTATTTTCAAACTTCGAAATGTTGGATTGTGCATTTTGCGGGTGATACAGTGATGTGCGTCCTGGAGAAAGTAGGACTGTGGATCTTATGGAAAGTGAAACAAAAACAACTACAAGAAATGCATAATGATGGGAACATTGGTACATGTACATCGACAAAGTTAATGAGCGCTGATGATGGGGGCAGAGAGAGAGGGAGGGGGTTTCTGCTCTGGTCGACCTTGGGTTCGGCCCCACGCGGTCCTGACTAGGGCTATACCCGCTCGGGATTCCTGGAACTGCTTCGTTTTTGGCAATGTCAGTTCAAGTGCGTCTATCTAGCCCCGTGTCTGAGGCAGGTGCATCCTGGGTAATGCAGAGATCAACCAGGCTTACCTGTACCCACATACCTGGCCTGAGCCGAAAAGTGAAAATGCAAGCACGTAGACGGGGTGGGGGCAAACCCAAGGACGCAAGTCCTGGATGGTGTGTGTTTGCGTTAATGAATATGAATATCTGATTAATGTCCACCTGAATTGAGAGAGACTTCCCCTTGCGGTCAGGTTTTTTTTATTCATCTTAGGAAATGCGTTTCAACCCCTTTAAGGCTGAGCCAAATGGATGCCCACCATGTATATGTACAACAATTACTCATTCATTTTTGTTTGAAGTACTTATTATACTCGCTAAATTTATTTTCGCCTATATAGACTTAGTCGTCCACCAGGGTTTCGCCTTCGGTTTACTCTTTCAAAATGTCCCATTTAATTTCTAAAAAATTAATACTTTTGTAGGAAAAAAACAAGAACGTCATGCAACCCGTAAAGCGAGGTTGTCATGCTGGGAAGACCTTTTTAATCGGTTGCAAAACGGGCTTTTTAAATTTTAATTATGCTTAATTATAAATGGGGCATTTTGATATTGGAAAACATAACGGAAACCCTAGTGGACGACAATGGGACACTGTGAAATACAAGATTTAGCAATTACATTGTATAATGAGTTTGCTATAATTACAGAATTAAATTTTCCCCGTGTAGAATTTGTCGTCCACTAAGGTCTGTTACTTTTTATAATTTCAATAAGCCTCATTTATTTATTTAAAAAAAATTAATTCCCTTAATGGAATTTGCATTGCAGGGAAACACCGATTTCCGAAATTACCATAACTTTTTTTAAATAAAAAATAATCTGAATATTTTCAGTTTTTTAAAAAAATAACTGAGACCATATTAGACTACCAAGTCTACATGTGGGAAAATAGATTTAGCAATTATAATTATTATGCAAAGCATTTTTTCAAGTAAAAAGAAAATAATATTAATTCGTCCTCAAGGTTCAGTTGTGGAAAAAAAGTGTAATGCAATTCATTATTATTATTATTCGTTTAGTTTTTGTTCGGATTTTGCCGTCCAAAATAATTCATGGCAGAACCCCGCCACTAATATTTTCATTGGGCGTCGTTAAATAAACATAAATAACAAATTTGTCCGTGTGTTTTGTTATCGATAACAATCACACTTTGGGCTGCACACGAACGCGCTTGTAGTTTGGCAAGTACGTGCACTAAATCGTTTATATCCTTGTACTGTAACTGTTATAACGTTATTGATGAAGACTTCTCTAAATTTGTCAATCGTGATTTACGGAGGCAAGGGGAATAAATGCGACGATGATTTGAATAAACGTTTTGGACAATTTAGGCCATGGTATCAATAAATATCTACGAAAATAGGTCAGCGAAATAGCTATCAATGTGCGGCGGTATGTGCGACATGAAAGGTGCAAGGTGTTTATTTCAAAGGATTTTCGCTATGCTAAATTTATTTCTGCAGAGGAAACCTTGCGATTGTCATTAAAAATCAAGGTTTAAAATCTTTCGACTGCATCTCTCGAGATATATTGTGCAATCGACACTTTTATTTTGTTTCAATTTCCTCGCAGAGTTTTTGCCCAATGTTGACCCACTCTGAATGTTTTGGTCAAGCTCGCTTGCACTTAAGTTTTTTTTTTTTTTGTATTTCCTTTATCTCATTTTTAATTTTTCGTCGCATTTGAGGTCGTTAAAACACTGATGGCGCCGCGGTTTTTATCCCTTTTTCAAATCCTGGCATTCCTCTATATTTATTATTTTCACAAATGAACCAGCCAATTAAGTGCGGGGAAATTCATCAAAACAGTAATTTTATTTCGATTCGAGGATAACTGTTTTTGTAGGGAACGTAACCCGCATTCAACATGCAGTTGGAAATGACGGAATGACCTAACTATTTACGAGCTCCAACTGGGAGCCAACCTACTTCTTTGTTTCCCATGCAATTTTTCGGCAATAGATT
>JAQIXS010000004.1:0-115682 GCA_034700785.1 Rossiulus vilnensis
ACTGGGACTTGGGAAAATGTCCGTTATTTAGAGGTGTCCGCTTTTTAGAGGTGTCCGTTAGAGGAGGTTTTACTGTACTTAAATGTTTACCTTACGTGGCATTAATACAATTGGATACATTTTTTCAATCGTGACGTCCTTAAATGAGGAATTTTATGGTTAATACTCTCGTTCTCACCACAGTAGTAGAATCATTTCCCTCATTTTTTCCAACCAAATTAGTGATTTTATGATTTTTAGAATAGCTTTTAATATTGGCTCATTGCTCTGCTTACCATAACAGTCAAAAAAGGGTGCTTGCTTTCACTGAGATATGGTAGAGTTTACGGCCCTTGGTATTTTTGGTGAATCTCATTTAGTTTGTGGTCGTGCATCTTCAGTAAGTGACATTATAAAATTATCTTAACCTATAAGAACAACACCTATACATTTTAACTATAATACATATGTATGATACATCATTTTCTTCCTTCTGATTCGGACTCAAGAAGAAAGAAAATTAATCGTAGCTCAACCAAAATAAAACTTATACTTTGATTCCTGCAATGTTTGCATATCCACAGACATCCTCATTAGCCTATGGGGACTGGCTATCTAGTAAGAAGTCGTTAAATTAGTAATGTGGTTAATGTTTAAAACCAACAAAAATAAACTCGTTATTAAATTCATCAAATGTTGTTCAAAATGTATTCAACGATATTTTCTAAAAGTCATCAAAAATTCCAAGTATTGGAAAGAATTGATTTTAACATTACTAAATCCTGGAGATACCGTTAAAGAAATCCTCGATCTTATATAATAATTAGATGGATGAGCAAAAAGGATCAAAACATAATATTCCTACCTATTTTAGGAGATAATATTAATCTCAATCAAAATTCTGCTAACTGCTTTATACAAACTGAATAAGGATTTCCAATATTGTATTTTGCTTGCATTTTCTCCGTTTATTTATTTATTAATTTGCAATTTGGGCAAACGACGAGTAGCGACGTGATAAACCGAAATCCTATTTTTATATATATATTGAAAACATTGCTCGAAAACATTACTATGAGAAGATGTTGCGAGCTTTCTATGTCGTTCCTTAATGAACCATAAGCTTGATATATGCCTGGTGTGGGTGAGCAGCACGGTCGTCTTTTAGCACGTTTATAAGCCTCTAACATGCTCATAACAAGGTCATGGACTGAGGTTCTTCACCCTGGGGTAGTTTGTCTTCAGTTGAAAAATGGTACATATATCCAACAAGGTCTTAGACATCAATATTTCGGTGTGTTGCTCTTGTGTCACAATGCGTCGGTGGAAACTAAGCTTAGGTTTCATCCACCATCGTAAGGAGAATATGATACGACTAGTATTCTGATAATCGCAAGGAGCACGAGCTTGATTTTTGCATTATCTGCATGAAACCGGGCGTGTGAGCAAAGCTAATTTATTTCCGCGTTTCATTACGACTCTTAAAATTACAAAATTATTTGCGTGAAACTTACTTTCAGCCGGATGTGTATTGCTTATAGACTCTTAATAAAAATCTTGATTTCCTATTTAATCCTTGTCAAACAAGGAGCAGCTGTCAGCAGCGAAGATAACATCGCCAATTTCGGTTTTCTTTGAAATGCGGAATTTGTTATTGTTGAGATTATTTTTCGGGGCTAGATTCTTATTGCTTCATTTTTCCGCTCTATGATTTCTGTCACTAGCAATTAATAAGATAGTAAATATAGCGGGGATTCATATTAATAACAGAAAAATATTGGTATCTTCACATAAACACGGAAAAGTTGCGTGGTGGATTTTGATGGCATTGAGTTACAGGGTATTTGAAATAGTCCATGGCTCCAATGATGAGCGTTGAACAATAATCGTCAAACTTAAATAATTTATCGATGTTTATTAAGTCAGTTTTTTTATTACATGTAATTAGGTGGTTTATTGCATCGAACCTACCTGGTTTTGGAATAAAAATGAATTTTTTTAAAGATCCTGCAAGATTCTATTAGAATATTTCAAATTTACATTCTTAAAAGATAATTTTGTTTTTAGCCAGAACTGAAACATGTTATTAAAATAATGTTACGGTCAATTTTTAATGACTTTATTAGAGATGCACTATTATATTATTAAATTTTGACTTTTAAAATGATTCCTTAATCTTATTTTCGCCCTATTTTATTTCGATTTGATTTAGTAGTACACCGTGTGAAATTGTCGGTGTACTTTAACTAGCTTCTCAATTTATTTATTGTCTGATTAATTTTTAATTAATATTTTGTGATACATTTTATAATTGGCAGTTGTGTTATGTGATGCACTTAATCGAGACGATATTTACAATGGCATATGTAATGTGCAATGTGGCAATGTGTTTACCACAATTTTATGAATCTTTTCATATATACCAACATCCACCGTATATTTTCTACTTTTGAATGGGTAATGATGCACTCGAGCAGTCTCAACATGACTACACTTCGAATCTGCACTATATGCAGACTTGGAAGTGCAACACAGGTTTGGGAAAACGGTAATTATACCAAGATACGGCTCTACTCCAGTAATAATACTTATATTTTAACAACCCTCTAATGTTCCGTAGCGCAATCTAGAGAATCTCCATTGTAATTGTGTTCACTAGCGTCTCTATCAAGAAAGCAGTGTCACTGGTGTTAATTCTTTTGCTTAATTCTTCAAGTAGAAAAGTGAAGCAATTATTTGTTGAAATTGCCAGCGAGCATTTGTTGTCTTTTCCAAGGCGGTTTATGGCAGTTGTTTGCGCTTGCCTTTGTGTGCAGTGATAAAAGTGCGTTTTAGAGGATTTCTCAATAGCTATTTTCCACTTCAGGCGTTAGAGGTAGTTGCATTCGCCTGGCGGAGATGACAGTCCAATCTTTGCTTTGATGCATCTTTTACTGTAAAAAGTACGGCCTACAATACGCCGTGATCAATGGAAGGGCATGGAGATAACGCTAAAAGGCAAGCCCTTATCTTTTTGACAGCCTTAAATGCACCAACGTACAATATTGCGGGGATTTACCCCTGGTCTGTTCGCCTCTTATCGACAAGAAAAATACAAAATGAGAACAATTAACAATTAATGAAAGATTCGCTTTGTATCTTTAGCAAGATGTGCACGCTTAATTTAATACAAGAGTCAAAAAGCTAGCTGGGCTTGTTTTTGGTGCTCAGTGGGCTGTTTGGAGTTCAATGCTTATGGGTGAGCATTCATTCAGAAAGAATTTTTTGCTCACACAATCTTATTGTAAGGCTGACAAGGTATTTCTCTAAAAAATATTTACATGTAGCTTCATGTTGCCAATCTATGTGTGTCAATAATAATTTAGCCCAACTAACTCATTTCCATACACTTCAATGAGATGGCCCCACTGATTTACCAATTTTAAAAGTAGTTTTAAAGTGTTGATTTAAAAGCGAATAAATAATTATTTTGTAAACACTGGCATGGTCGTTATTATCAGTAGGACTTACTAAGCTCATTGACCCCTTCAAAGTTAGTCCTCCGCCCACACGATGCCGTCATTCACTGTATATCCAAAAGCTTCGCGAATGTTCAGAAGCAGAGTTTGAAGTCCTTGATAAAACTCTTAGAGATTTCTTGGAAATCTCAAGAGCCTTTTTAAGATCGCCCTTTGATTTTTTCTTGATGATTGAAATACTTTAAATCTTTTTCCTCCATTCAGAAAATTTTTTGATCTTAATGATCTTACACGATTGTAAGAATCTATGGTTTTCGAATTATAATATGATTATCATGTATATATTCGAATTATAACACGGAGGTAAAATAAATGGTTTAAGGTACTTAGTTTGGACGAAAGTGACATCGTTTGTACTATGATAAGGACAAACTTCTGCTCTTATAATGTCCCTATATCAAGTACTGTCACATATTCATTCTATATTACATGTACGTTGAATCCGAATCCGAATCTGAAATAACCGCATCTCCATGTAATTTTGTCCATTTTAGTTTATTATACCTTCTACATTAATCTAATGAACTAGTGATAAAACCATTAAAATGTCTTCATTTGGGGACAATTTTGCTAGCGGGATGTTGTATTTATTAAATATGACAGAAATTACCTTCTTGGCTTAAATTTTGAATGTATTTGTAACATTGACTAATAAATAACGTTTTCATGGGACAAAATAAACATCGAAAGAATTCATTTTACTTGACAACTGTTTAACTCGCACCAGAAAAACATTTGGATGTCAGAATTTGCTGACCGCTACTATCTGTGGACCATAATCGTTTAATTTTGTCTATGCCGCCATCTTTCACCCTCGGACGGCTTTTGTAGATGACCTCTATTCCATTTTCAGACACATGTATTTTATACATTAGTCATCGTTTCAGTGATATTATAATAGATTCTCATTTACAGTTCACGAAATAGTTCATACATTATCATATAGCACCTGGTATTATCGCACATTGTCTTAATACTAAATGAATTTATTATTGCTCTTTGGTTCTGACCACCTGCATTTAACATTTCGATATAAAGTTAAAGATATATCCGTTGCTGAATTCCCGATGTTTTACCAATCACAGTAATGCGGTTAACTTTGACCTTATAATGCAACTCCTGCTGTATTATATTATTGATTAGCAGCCTATCTATTTGGATATATTTCCCCTCCGGATTATTTGATTCGATGGGTTCAGGTGCGTGTACTGTTGCCATCTTACATCCAACATTTTCAATTTCTGCGAATGCGTTGTCATCAAGTTTTTATGGCGTTTGCAAGACTCCACTATGCACATTGGCGCGCCGGTGTACCGTATATATAAGGCCATATGGCTTGATGTCCTTAATAACTGTTATCGGTCGTACATTCTACGCTCATAAAATGTTACATTGCTATGCAAATAACAAAGGAAAAACTGATCCTAACCAGAAGAAAGCGTCGCGCTTTACATCTCTTTTCATATAAGCCAAAAAATCGTAAA
The DNA here is from genome assembly GCA_034700785.1 of Rossiulus vilnensis. NCBI lineage: Eukaryota > Metazoa > Arthropoda > Diplopoda > Julida > Julidae > Rossiulus > Rossiulus vilnensis. Next base: position 4,982 of record JAQIXS010000004.1, read on the forward strand.
TTGGATTGTTCAATATGGCATCATCAACTAGTCATTTGATAGATGATTGCTTGCATTGTATTTGAAAGTTTCTGACTCAACGCAAAAGCGGCAGTGTTTCTTTCAACCTGTAGGACATTTTTATATCGTCTCGCAAGTTCTATTTGATCATTCTGTTAAATTTTCACTTTTTGATAAATTTCTAAAACCCCATACAAAGTTTGAAAGATACAGCAACGAACAGAAGTTTCATACATGCTCAGTGCATTTCTTAAAATACTTTAGGCACTTGTTTATTATCAATCATGCGATTGCAGTATACTTGGGGAAAACAATCTCTTGTCTTTACTGATACATTGTTTTCCTACCCAACAATTCAACAATTTAATATCATACTGAAAGTTAGTGAACCTTTTATAGATGTACACGTGCTGTGTCTCGTATCGATTGAAACATTGACATCGCAAAATGCATGTTCCACTATTGAATATAACGAAATAATTATTGTACATTCATGTTACCCAATTGATGTACATGTACATGTATTTGTTTTTTAGACTGTTCATTTTTCACTCGCGCTGTAAATTAGTAATGATTACAGCGAAATACGATGTGTTTCAGTACTTCATTTGATAATTAATTATGCGGGCAAAATTTCCAAAAATACATTAGGTTTTTCTTTTGCTTTGCTTACACGGTCCTCTCCATAATTTTTAATTAACAAGTTTTGACACAATGCGTATTACAATAAGTTTGCTAATTACTATGCCGTTAAATGATTGATGGCATGGCTGGGCTTAGCGCACGGCAATCTGCCACACACCTGATAATGCCTAATTACGTTGTAGGTGGCACCTAATTAGAGCAAATATTGGTTTAATCACTTGTTTTCGAAGGATGCACAATCCGTGTTAATGAAAAGCGTTTAACTAATTTGTTCGTCACGTGTTAATAAAAGTCGTTATTTATATTTAAATAGCGTTTCTGATAAATTGAACACACGTGCGTGTGTACATAACATGTATGCAAAAATGATGTAATTTCTGTTTTAGTCATATAATGTTTCTAAATATCTTGCTTTGAAAGCTAAAATGTCCATTCACGTGCATTTGAATTTTTTATTTTTATTTTAATTAGCGTAGTCGTATTATGCAGATAAGAGGTTGAGAGGCTTAAAATACATGTACTGTTTTTGAAGAGAAATGTCACGCAAGGACAATTGCGCAGTGGTGCCAATGACCCCTTCGAAGATGTGCTGTGAGATGCGTCTGTGGCACTCCGACATTTCTTTTAGAAATCGATGAAAATCTCAAGAGCACAATATAAAAATAGCGAAAAATAGGAAATATGTATTTCGCACAGATACTAGAGTAATACACTGTATATTTGTTTAGTTCATTGGTAGTATGTAATTCGTTTCATTAGCTATGCATTGTCAAATTACAACTGTACATTCCATTAGAATTCTAACTCGAAACATCATGTTTTTATGCATAAAATAAACAAATTTGTATGGTTTTAATTTTCCTTTGATTAAAAAAGAATTAAGAATCGGCATAAAAACGATAATACTCGTAATAAGTTTGGACCATTCTCTATTTAGTATATTATTCTGCTTTTGGTTTGTTATCGTTAAAATATTTCAGACAGAATAACTCATTTTTCTTAAGTACAAACTTTGTAATCATTATAATGTTTTCTTTAAAATCGTTTTAATGTAAAGGATAACAGCGAAAATTCGCGATGACGTATTAAGCTATGTTCTGTGAAATGCTTGATAATTATAAACTGTAATGAGGTCATTACGCATAACTCGTAAAAATACACTAAACGTTGACAGCTTTTGATATATTTTAGAATCTGGTTGGAAAGGTAACAAATGATATTTAAAAGCGATAATATTGAGTTAATTTCCATTAGGCTAGTTTTACATCACAATTTGAACGAAATAAAATTAAGTATGGGCTAGATAGCAATTCTCTTAAAGCTTGAAATAGTGTATACAGTACTGTAATCTATAGGCCATCACTTGTAAGTTTCTTTGATCCATAATAATTTAATATTAAAGAAGAATATGGCCATATGGCATTTAGTTGCTGACTGTAGGGTACTGAGTTGAAGTTAGTAATGTAAGTACACTGTGGTATGAAATTTCTCAAGCTGGTCTGTAGAAAAACCTTTCATTTCATTTTAAAAAAATTGAAATCCTTCCAATCATAAGGATGTTAATATCTAAATACTAAATAATGCAAATTACCTAATTTATAATTATCTTTTATTCACACACTCATGCATAGTGATTATTTCAATTGCAAGGAAATCCGAAATACAGACAATATCTCACGGATTAATAGCCTGGAAAAAAAGCCTATTTGAATTCATATTTTTCGCTCGTACGTTAAGAAATTTATTTGTATTAGCTTTTTATTTTGCTGTTATTCTGACAAGAAGACATTTGAAATTAAAAATAATCTAATGATATCAAATTGATGAAAATTTAGGTTTAGGCTGGTTGTTCTATTCTATATTTACCACGTGATTGATTTGTGTTCCGAAAGTGTTTTCAATGATATTCATTTGCGACGCTTTTGATAACCTAAATTAAATTTTTTCTTGCTACATTCTTTTATGCAAAGATGAGGTAAATATAGTCGTGCCTTTTAAATCGAATTAAGATTTCATAAATGGATATATCCCCTTATAAGAAAATCTAATTTTTTGTTCCATTTTAATATTCTTCCAATGCCTTTAGGCAACCTTTTTACATGCTAGGCAGCGAGGAAAGATTTACTCTTGAGTGTACACCCTGTCTTCAAGATTACATTAGATATAGAAATTTGCTAAAATTACATATTGCGTCATATGGTTTTTTATATGAAATCAGAATAGAAAATTGAAATCTTGTCTCGAATGGAAAATTCGAGCGTTGCAGAGAGTTCACATTATATATACATGTATGTACGTATGTTTACATCGTGAAAGCGATAAAAGAAATTAAATAAAATGTGTATTTTGGTAGAACAAAAAAATCGAAGCGGTTCGTATTTGGAGTAGAAACACTTTTGGGTGAAGCGCAGTGAGGAAAATAACTCGTAAAAATACACTAAACGTTGACAGTTTTTGATATATTTTAGAATCTGGTTGGAAAACGGGTCACTGGAAACCTAAAGCAGCAGCATCATGACGTAGATTGGGTTACCCTAGCAACCTTCCCCTAGCTCTTCTGCAATGCTATTGACTGAGGGAAGAACACAAATACCAAAAGGTCAACTTGCAGCTAATTTTTGTTTTAAGGTTAGAATCTTAATTAAACATTGCGCATTGCACGCCGCTATGCTCTCGTGTGTTGCAATTACTTGCCAGACGCACATCACTTCCGGTCCTCATTTGCATCTTTTCATTCCTCGTTTTTGCAATTGAATACTTGCGTGCAATTATTACATTGTAGAGGGTCAAATCATTCGATATTAGTTACTAGATCAGAAATACTGTTTTGTCATGAATTCCGTATAGGTCTACAGAGTAAATGAATTAAAATATATAGTAGTTTAAAAGGCAGGAATCATGAATATTCCTCTGACATAGCCACGGTCGTATTTCGCTTTGTCTGAATACATTATTTACTTACGCAAAATGTAGATGAACTTACCATTTGCACTTCCGATACCGAACTGATGCTGAGAATGTACATTGTTACGCCAATGTCCACGGCTGGTCCTGTGGAGAAAAAATATTGTTGTCAAACTTCATGTCAGGTTGTAACGTTTATCTTTGATTTAGCACACTGTAAAAAATGTTCAGTAAAGAAATTTCAAAGCGTATAACACGGAATAGTTTACACATAAATGCAGATGATTATTATGTTTATATGCAATACAATAAGCCATATTCCTTATAAAAATGGACGCAAATACAGCTAGGTTTTTGTAACGCGTATGTGGTCTCTTTAAACCTCATTAATAAGAGTGCCTGTATCAATCTTGCAATGTCGATATTAACTACGTGATATTAAACGTTACTTTTTTGCCTAAAAATGTACCTATCCTGAACGTGCTCCTGTTTTAGCTTCCACTGTTAATAGACCCAAGCTTGATAAACGCTGATTACCCGGACATAGGGTGGCAAATATAAATGGGTCGGAATTGTGTTCGCACACCATCCAATTTCATTTGTTCATTACGCAGCGTTTTCGTTCAACTAATTATTATCGACATTATCGAGCCATTTGTTCAAGCTAGAGGCTTTTTTCTTTGCGGTTTTTAGTTGTTCTTTGTACTGGAAGGCTTTTGCTTCAGTGTCGCTATATATCTATCAGGCCTTTTAGGGCACGCAAACGTTTCATTGGGAACAAAAAAGGAAATTATACCGTTGAATTCATGGCACGAATTCGTTTCTCAGACCTACGAAATTTGCCAAGTGTGAAAAACTAAAGGCCGCCTTACCAGCGATTTAGTTGCACTGATTAAACAGTTACTCTCATGATAAGAGAGCATGCAAAACCTTTTACATGTTAAAGTTGGTATTCTAGCAGTGCAACTAATTCGTGATTTGTGATCGTTTATCGTGATCTGTAGGCACGCATCAAATACATGCCATTTTTGCCATTTGAAAAAAAAACCACCAGCCCCTGTTAATGACCTTTTAATATATCTGCCAAATCGATGTAATGTAACTTGAAGTACATAATATAAAATACAGTTGCATACTTTTTTGTACTTTTATTATTTAAATTATACATAAATTTGTCTCATAATGTTTATTTATTGATTAGTTGGGTTTTAGTTGAAGATTGAGCGACCCACACGACAATAGTGGGGACATCCAGCGTTTAGTACAATCGAATGGAAAACAAATTTATAAAACCGCAAAAAAAGTCTAAATATAGGATAGTATTTTTATCTTCATCTACGTTTTCGGCTATTGGGTAATGGAACAAAATTAGATAAAGATGAAAACACTATCTTATGCTTAACTTCATTTTTGTAATGCAGATTACAAAGTTTACCTTAATGTATCCTATTTATTTCCGTAAGTAGTTTGAAGATTTGATATTTGTACGTTTCACTTTTATCTTCGAGCTATAAAGTCAAAAAATACCTCAAATGGGAAGGAAATTTCGTTCCTTTTCAATGGATGGATGTCTCAACCTTGAGCAATTACAAAAGCGAGAAAGAGTAAACGTTGCATAAGGTTAGTTTCCTGTAAAATGCACGCTTTCCTGTAGACTTTAATTACTGCCTGCGATAATGAATCCTATTTGGTTTGATAAAAGACACGTCGCCGATTACCGCTCCTCCTAGCACTTTTCTTTTATGCGAATTTCTCCTTGACCTTTATTAAATCACAACTAATCCTCGATTAGACGCGCACTGTGTGATAAATGCTCCAATTTCATAGTTTGGCTGGCCTCCAGCAGATAAAGCAATCGATTATAACGATATTAGGATCTCAACGTAGTACCCACACGAGTGTGAAACACTGATAACTAAACGCAGATAACTTTGTGATCCTCGTATCCTATGTGTCGGTACTGTCGTGGTAATTTGGCATCAATGCCAATCGATGGAAAAATCATGGGTTACCTAAAGCACTTGTTACACGACTACTACCTATGTTTCTCGTTGTCTTACACCATCATTTTCGGGTAAATTAATATTAATGCGATATCTTAGCATTTTCCAAAGGGCATTAATTCTCCTCAAATATAGCATACTTTAGCATACCATGCATCCCTGAATTTGCGGTCGTTGGGAATGTGCTGAATAAACGGATGTTTTGAATATCATATTAATAACAAAAAAATCGAAGTCGCACGTATTAATGGTTCATTATTTATCAAGTCTGGTATCATTTTATAGTATATGTATTAGAATTTAGATCTCATGATTTTAGAATTTTTTTGTAGCAGTACTAATGAAATTTCAACATGTGTTCAATAATAAATGATTACGTTCGATATGGACTACCTTCTAAATAAGGGTTATGTATGTAGTGTATCACCTCTACTTACGTAAAGCATGGTGAAGGTAGCATTATGATGTGGGGATGATTCAGAGACGTATACCTGGAGCAGGTATTAACGTCATCAATTACACTGTATAAAGGTACTTGAACAGTAAGAGCACGTGATATTCGAGGGGGAAAATGTGTTTTTAGGAAAACCAGGTTTAGCAGTTTAAAAAGCGCAAAATGCATGCTCGAAGGTGTACATTTATTGCAATACTAAACGATAATAGCTCATAAAGTTGTTAGTTCAGATCCTTTCTAACACAATAGAGAAAATTATAAAATATTTAGTCCCTAGCGCCATTTTCTGATGATAAAACATGGTAAAGGATCATGGTGTAGGCGCCCTACATCATATACAATGCATTCTGGATTGTCACAGTTATTTGGACATCCTGGGAAACATCATAAGATTATTTGCTCTGCAGATAATTGGATAGGGAGTCATATTCAAGGATGATAATGACCATAAATACCACTCCCATGGCGTCCAGGCATGGTTCCACCACCACCGTGTAACCCACCCTCACTGGCCCAGCCAGTTCCCTGTCTTGTATACCTTTCCTTTCTTAACCAATCTAAGAGATGTTGTTGCATCATTCGGTATGCAAGCTTGCAAAAAATGGTCGAAATTTATTTACAAATAAGATAAAATCCTTAACGATACTATGGACACACTGATAGACTCCATGCCTAAACATTGCAAGGTTGAGAACAACAAAATACATGTACTATGATAGCTCATATCATGCATTCAATTTGATTTAATTCTGAGCCCCATGTGCACTTCTCATTTTGGCAGTTCAGTGGTGTCCTGGAATACTCGAATCAATAGGCCCAAACGACACATTATGACTCAGTAAACGTTCATGGCGTTGGGAGAAATCCTAGCTTATCAGTAACATGATAGGGGGATTTCAAGTCGAATATGACATTATGCAATTTTTCAGTAAAGTTAACTACTTACAATGTTAGATCATTGGCGATTTTGACTTACGCCTGTTATAACAATTGCTTTTTTAGTGTGAAGTTCAATTACATGTATGTTGCAACATTTTCGCCAATACATTTCATTTCCATTTGAGATGTGAGAGTGAAAGCAGCCTAGACCCAAATAGACACGACGCTGTGAGTGCCATCAAAGAGCTGTTCCCGCAGACTGTGAATACACAGCTACGGACCTATTACAGTATTTACATTCTGGAAGTGGCTTTTACGGTTCCAACATGTATCGAATTGAACACTAATGGTCTGTTTACACCTGGAAATGAAAATTTAATGGGCAATCGAACGGAGTGGCATTGTCTGGTGTGTCAGCCATATCTTAATTATTTGTCATGCAATAGTGTATAAACAGCTATTCAATTTTGTAAGAGCATTGTATTGAAAACCTACATACATGTATAGTAGGCTATCATTGGACGGACTAGCCCAGGAATAGCATAATCAGACTTATGAATTTAAAAAATTCAGTAAGAATGCCCCCTCTGTTGATGCTTCAAGCTCTTTACATACATCATTTTCACATTTGACGGAGTCATTCCAAATATCAACTGGACACGGCTCTGAGAGTTAATGAAGCCATTTCGCACTGATAAATAACAGACCGTTTCAAAAGCATCATAACGGGGGATTGTCACCATCTGTTCATGACAATTATAGCATTGCAAAGGGACAAGGAAGTGACGGGGGTGGGTAGAAAAAAATGTTTTTGCATGACGTCATTAATGAACGCTCCCTATGACCGATGCCTATTAAGACAGCTAGGTTAAAGTAACTATAGAGAAATTCTGTGAAAAAGGTAAAATAACACATAGTATGTGGTGTACTGCAAATCGTACGTTAATTATACAGTTAGCATTTTTACAAATGCACCGTAAAGTTTATTCTATTTGGAGTTCACAATTAACTGAATCCTCAGTATTCAGAATAAATATCACATAATACTATGACACCCGTCCTCGTTTAAGAAGTGTAGCAAGGGCGTCACGTTTCTGTGAGTAGGCCTATTTTTCAGAACTTGCACTGAGCTTAAACAACTTTAGAATACTTTTCTTTTTACAAAAACCTTGAAAATATTGTGTCGCCAATATATTAATTATTTTATAATGAGATTATTCCGTTTCATTAGAATAAATCGAGCCTGATGAAGCTCTAAGTAAGAGGGCGAAACGTTGCACCGAAATAAAAATTGGCTGAGAAAACGGAGTAATTAACGTTCAATTCAACCCAGCCACAAGAAGACAAGAGTCATAGTAAATTAGGAAAAATTAAGATTTACAAAACGCCCAACTCCAGCATCAGTGTGCATGTGTAGCTCCTGTTTCTCTCCTATCAAAACCACAAAGTTCATCGAAGCATAAATAAGCCTTGTAAATTAAGGCCTGAGCCTGGGATGAGATTAAAGCCTCAATCAACTGAAGGGCCATTACGCCCCGTAATAATTATGCAGAGACACTTTGATCAATTACTCGAGTATCTTGCTCGCAACTCCGCAGATTTCCAATTGAGTGCAGCACGACGTGTTTGTCGTTCGCTTGAACCTCTGATGAAATTTCCAGAGGTTGAAAAAGCGGGCGGCTCAATGTTCAGATTGCTTGAACAGCTTGTAATTTTTGCTCGATATTTTGTCATCAGGAACGTGGCGCTGCTCGCGCGCTTTTCCTAATCGCGTTTTGGTCATTGTACTTTGTCTTTTAACGACATTGGCCTGGCATTTATTTACATTGGACCGTACATTAGAAACGTTTAACGAGTTAATGCAGCGCGGTCAAACATCGTGGCCATTAAAAACTGCTTGACTGGAGGCTCGACATGTTCTTCTAAGGATTAGGTTTCCTGCTGACCAGCGTCAACATTTTATGCCAAAATGGCAAAACGAAAATGTCAATGGTCGCAATAAACGTCGTTTTATGGCATTAATGACAGTCAACTAGCTTACTCCGATAACAATGAGCATAAACTTTTCCATCAACGTTATGTGCATCGATGCCCTGAAAATGAGACGGAAAACCAAGTAGCACGTTTTGATTTGTTATTGTCAACTTATTTTAATAATACCACACAAACGATAGGAGTTTGAGCATACGTGTGTGAACTGTTTTCATTATAATGCTATTATAGTAATGCACGTACAAGTCGTATTTGCAGCACTTTATTCCTGGTTTAGCATATCATTAAAACCATATCTGTTGTTGCAAGTACATATGTATGCATATGTAATGGCTAAACTTGTTTACATCGAGCTAGAGGTAGTCCTTTTAAAAAAGAATCAGGTCATTCTCAGTTTCCTTGAATGTTTTTTTTAATTTCCCATAAACATGCTCTTCTTAATAAATTTCATGAAGCTGATTTCCAGATAAGGCGTGGACAGATAGATGATTCAGTTTGCCATCATTGCTTGCTGCCCTGGAGAAGAGATCAGTATGTGATTATCTACAGATATCTGTATGATTCTATACTGATGCCAGTATGATTCTATACTGATGTCAGAATAACCTTAGTCATATCACTATATATATATATGCTGGTTTTTGGGACTGCTGTATTAGTATGCTTAGTAATATCACTACATTTTGTACTAATATCAGTATATTTGTACTGATATCTACTGTACTGATCTTCTCACCAGGGTGTTATGCACTGGCCCATTTATGAGGCTTTGAATATGCAATATTAAAATGGTATTTTGGGACTGATACTGTCAAGTTCACTTGTGCCTGAACCACTAACTGCTCAGACGTATCTCTGGGAGTTCAACTGGGTCAAGATAGTCATTCGCATTCGTTCACATAGGGCCTATATTTACATGTTTAGCCATGTAGCATACGTCATCCTGAACGTCTGATTGTATCAACAATCACGTTTTCGAGAAATCAACATGAAGTTTTGAAAGTCACGCGATGTGTCAGTGCATCTACCAAAAACTGACACAATGCAATCCGGCCCAGTTCCATAGTAAAAAGCGCTTTCATTGGAAATTCTAGGGCCACGTTAGATGGTGAAGTAACCGCCCACAGATGGCGTTGACAACGCTCCAAAAGTTCTACTAGCTCAGTTTTGATCATCTTTGCCAAATATTACGAATGTATTTGAGGCAGACAATTACACATTTTGAAATACTAATACTACTGCATTTATTTTTTCACCAGTAGAATTGGTATTTTTTTATAAACAAGTAACAGTCCTGTTTATTTACAAATAAAATAAAATAAACCTGTAAACAACCTCCTACGAAGATTGGAATAATAATAATTGCAGAACAGAACACATTTTCTTCTTCTAAATTACATTACTTATTAAAACATTACAAACGTCGCTTTACACTATCATAAGACGCCATCATTCTACGCGATCTAGACTTTCGACAGCAGCGTCTGACGTCCCAATCTTTGCGATATGGCCAAATTTAACATCAGCTGTTTTTCTTCCACGATGTCAGCTTATTTTCCAAACGGGAGGTATTACCAATTAGCTCGGTCAGTAGCGCTGTCTGATCTTTGACTTCCAGGGCTTTTAATTAGACCATTTGCAAACTACTGGCCTGGATGAGCGTTCAGTCCTTTGTCCAGGACTTTTAACTTTAATTTGGAGCTCGGATGCAGAGCCGAAGGCTTCATTCGGTCAGATGGACCGCTTGAACGGCCGTCGAGCGGATCTCGTCTGTCGGTGACACAATGACGTTCGCCGGATGACACGGGCTCATCCTTGACCCCCGCCCGCTCTCTAACGAGGGCTTTCCGCCGCGCACCAGGCGGCGCTCGCATCGCCTCTAATTGGTGTTTACCGTTGAACGCTTTTGTTAAATGCCGAACACGGGGAACGCGAGGCTGGGACTGGATAATCGAAGCGATTATTACGCCGCACAGATCCGGGGGGGTGTGTATTTGCATGCATGGCGAAATATCGCAGCCTATTACTGAAAGGCAGAAGGCGACGCAAGAAAAAGAATCTCGTATTTTCGCTTTCATAACAAAAGGGAAGTTGAATGGGCGACGATTAAAAAAATGGCGGACCCATTAGCGAGGCGGTGAAGCGTGGGGAAGCAGCTAGTGGCGAAGCTGCGATAAGACAGCAAAAATGAACACCTCCGTCTTTGAACAGGGGCTGGCATTAAAGTGGTCGTTGCACCATCGATGCTTCAAGATGTTGAAGCAACAGCGCCATCGTGGAAGTGTAAAGTGATTGATTCTCCAACTTTCTGCCCCAAGATCTTTAGATGGTGTGGCAGATTCTATCCCATCTTCTGTGGCTTAGCTACGCTGTATATACATGTATGTATAATGAACACAACTGGGATGGAGATACGAACATTGACAGGTGTATAATAACAACGTGATAACATGTATATAGTTTAAATAGCAATGCATAATATCCTTGCGAGCAAATAAACTGGTCTACATAAAGGTAATAACATGTTTTATGTGTTCCGGAAAGATCGTTTTGTAAGCAATTTAGGCTCAATGAAATGCACCCAACTTGACTAAAATTCCTTATCAATGTCTCAGGTGAACAGTAACTAACAATAGCAAATCATTTGCATTTTTGGGACATCTGCATGCCTTTACCTCGGTCACTATAAATGCCTTTCCGTAGGAAATACGTTGTTCGGAGGTCAAAGAGTTGCAATGATAATGTTATGCATAATTTGTTTAAAGCATGATGCGTTTTCTGTACAATTGATGTGATTTTATTGAACCGAATTTTAAAGCTAGTCTCCTGCGACATTCGAGAGAAATTAGAAAATTAGAAAAAATTGCAATTATAAAACTAACATTGATCTCGAAATCAATAAAAATTAGATTTCATTTTTCTCTTCACATGTATGTGCAGTTGCAATTAAAATACTTATAGCTTGAGCTCAATTTTTGGTCATATTCGCTTTAAAGCACGGATAAGGAACTTCTTTAAGAGTGGAGTCCTATTAGTGTGTGTTGAACGTTTGCAATGGTTTAATATTATTATTATTATTCCAAAGCATACATTATGCGATATGCAAATCATTTGATCAATTTAAAATGAGCTTATTTAATATGCTGCAAACTCAGACTGTTTTCCATAGTCTTCGTGCATTACAGTATACAACTTGTATTGAATACAGATGTGCCAAATATTACAGCATTGTGTCAGCTAAACTCTTGTAGTTAGGCAATCACACAGTGCGCGCCTGCTGTTTCCGGAAGCCAAAACTGCGCCTTATCGGGATGCGATCGGCTTCTAACGGAATTAACGAATGACAACCAGACAGTTGTCTGGGTCAGTGAAAGTCAAAGAGTGCGGCCAAACGGATAATCAAAACGAGGTTTGTGCGTGGTTATGACGCTTGTTGGACATTGTGTCTGACGTGAGGATAATGCACTCATTGCTGGCTAGTGCTGATACGGATTTGGTGAGATGATGAAGACGTTTAACAACAACTTTAATTGACATAAATGAGCTTCGCCAATAGCAACTAAGCTTGAACTATCAAGCTTAAAATTTCATATTGAATAAAACTTCCCGAAACCCTCAATATTTCACCACGAATCAATATCGAGTATGGGCAATTCTAGCTTTAACTAGAAACTTGAGCATTTTAAGCTCTTATTTTCAAAGAAAATGACAAATTGAAATCGCACGAACTATTCACATTTATTAAAAAAGCAAACAGGGTCCTCTAAACAATTACGAAATGGATTGATAGAACCCCTTATCTGTTGTTCCTGCATTTTATGATCCCGAAAACAGCGGAAGATCCATGTTAGGATTCGAAGGGGAGCAATGGCTGTTCCCCCTAAATATATCGTAATAAAATTCCGCATTCACCTGCAAAGGTTTCTAGATGATACCTTCAAAACTGTGTCAAAACTGTTAGGACAGACAGAAAATCATTACTTTTTTCAGCGATAGATCAGGGGTTCTTAACTATCTTGGACCATTAACCCATTTGTAAGTCTTATGCAGCCTGTGAACCCCTACTCAAAGTATTAGTTTTAAAGACAAAATAAAATATGCAGGATCTCTAATCAAACCCATTTACATTGAAACGCAGTTATTAAATCCTATTTACATTTACTCGCGCATTCACGCATAGCAATACAGAAAACGCACCTCTCTTACATCTTTTGAGCGGCCATTTAAATTTGTGAAAATAAAGATACAATTGTTTACTGATCAAGTTGACGGATCCCCTGACATCTATGCAATTATACCACGTGTTAAAACACCTGCTTCGATGGATTGAACGACACAGTTAAATATGGCTGTAAATAATTGCTGAAGCGTATACATGTACTTTATCTAATTTTCAAGTGACAGCAATCCTGATTTCTAATTGGAATAAACATGGTTAGAGCAAGTACGTTGGTGTAACTCGCATTTTGGCATGAATCGCGTGCGCATATCTAATGCAAACATCTCGTTATTCATACGGGTGTGTCTGCATGTAAATTTTCGAGATGCTGAAACCTATTTCCGAAAACTGACTATTTCGGTCCGGGTGCACTGAATAATTAAACGGTCTTTTCCACTGCAAATGACGGACCAAATTGGGCGGAGTTGCGTGTTCGCAAGCGTTTCAAACAGACCCTGAGTGCAGTCGAAGATTGCCCGTGCGATACCGGCAAATGTTTTTAATAACTGGAAAATCTTTTTTTGCCGAAAATGGGGAGAGCAAATAATCGATATTTTCACTCGCGCCGCTAAAATGGGAATGACGCCACCGCATCAAGTTAACAGATGCCGTGATTTCATTCCTCCCCCATTGTTATCGAAATTGAATTTGGAGCTACGCGATGAAGGGTGTTCAATATTTATACTCTTTTTTGTGTAGATCTCTAAAACTAACATTTAAATCTGATTGCTTCCGTGTACTCTTAGCCGTAATGGTTAACGCCGGCCGAGGGTGAAAGCTAGGGTGATATTTGGGAAGGAAATTGCACGCAAGGTTGCGACTTGTTTGCAATTGTTATTTGGGGAAAATGACATATATAGTAAAAATTACAGACATAATGCCATCGGAGGACACTATAATGATGCCCCCATCTATAGAACTACGTGTCTTGTTTAAATCTGCTATTAGGGTTTATTCACCTTCTTGCAATTCCCCTGCCTGGGTAAGAAAACTAAATGACATACACATTACAAAATAACATTTTTGTTATTAAAAATCGCATATAAACCGCGCAATCGTATTAATTCACATTAATGTCTGATAAACAAAGCCATGGAGAACTGTACACCATGTCAAAAACAATTGTGTTATTAAAGGTTACAGGAATGTCAAGCTCTTATTCTCCGCTGTGTATACGTGCAGTACATGTACATGTATATAGACAGTGCTCTATAAAAACAAGTTTTTCTTCTTACCGGAAGTAATAATTTGTTATCTGAGGTTTTCCAATAATTGCCCAGTTGGACTTGGATAAGCAATACAAGGTTTCTCTTAAATCAAGTCGTCATGATAGGACTCGGTGTCGTCCTTCGTGGTTTGGCTGCCTTGATGTAATGCTTCATCGAGCCACTTAATGTCAAAGGGCACAACGATTGGAATAGGAAAGGGAACAGCAAATGGTTTCAAACAACCTCGATGCCTAAACCTGCCACAGAAATAATCGAAAGCAGAATGCAGGACGATTTCCTCCGATTCCTTTCGCAATTTATAGCCACTAAATTTATCTATTTCAGATTGAACCGTGGCAAAATTCCTGAGCCACAAACACAGCTCGCTCGAAAATCGATGCCGTCTGGACTGCAAAATATACAGAAATGCAAGCGATGTTTTGGCACTTTTAAGCTCCAGTAAATGAACTAAAGAGTCTATGGAAAGCTTATTAATATAATTCTAAATTAATTTCCTTAAGAAAGGAATGAACGCAGGAAATCATTAAGCATAATATTGCCATTAACTAGTATGCCTTATTTCAAGAAATACACTGTAGGCATGCATATAAAAATGTCAGCGGGCAACGAGGTTGCATATTTTTTTAAATTTAAATGCGCAAAAACATCAGCAACAACAGCAGCTTCTGTTGGGCAATTCTTTGTTAAACAAAGCTTAATAAACCAGCAAGAAACTAGTCTTAAACGAATATTACTGTCGCACAACAATCACTGTACATCACTATATTCGCCTCCATGTATATGCCGTGCGGATGCAGAAGTATATATTTTTAGTTAAAGTTTGCAGCGTTTCAAGAAATCCAGTAAGCAGTTCATTTGATTCCTTAATTGATTTTTAAACTTTTTTCGGTTCTGCATTGGGAAAAATGTATATGAACTACGAAATGGATTTCTTATCAGCTCGAATAATTTGTGAATTACATATTCAGTAAATTTCGTAAATATTGGAAAGCTAGAATCATGGCGAAGGGAATTTTTTTTACTGTGTAACAACGATCTATTCCCATTTCACAGCAAATGGTAATCAATTTTGTGCAAATCGAGATACGCTCGTAATAACTGAAGCTGATCGAAAACGTATTTTTTTCTTTTTCTTTTTTCATTTTTTTTTTGCGTTTCTCTGTTTGGTGTGAATAATTATCTTCTTTCGTCGCCTAAAATGTCTCTAGTGACTTTGAGGACAAAAAATTAGATTTCCTATCAGAGACTTTCAGCTTTGAGCACATTTTCATATCTAGCAATGAAAATAAATTAATTTCGGACAAGGTTATATTGAGAAATTCGAGCATAGGCTTGCTTCATCACGTGATGATGGGTATTGCGCAGAAAGCGTGCATCTTTTGTTTCAATAATTCGATTTATAACGCTTACTGACGTATATGGCGTGCTCCTTACTTGAATCCCCCTAGGTTACAATTTAATATTCAAATATCAATTAAGACCAGCCACTTGACAACGGTTCGGTGTTTTGTCTCAGCACTTGCATTTCTAGTTCAAAATGGTGAGCTCATTCCATTTAATTATAAAAATCGACCTGCTTGATTAGTCTCAAGAAATGGGTAGTTAATTTCCCTTATGTTAATTGCTCTGGTGGGCTCTAATTTAAGGCTCGTTTTTACGTGACACTACATGTAAGTCATGAGTATTATATCATGATTAGGAAAGTTACGGCATTAGTCTTTTTAGAAAATCTACATGCACGTGTACATGCTGCGTTGTGTTACCTTTAAATATAGCTTTGAGCTTTTAAATTTATTGTAATATTCACATGCGTTATTTATTATTCATAATTTCCACATAATTTTGCCGTTGAGATCAATTCTTTTAACCGTTGATATTTTTTAATATATGTGCTTACATCCAAATAAAAATGCATCGCAATGCATTTATCTGTTTTGTAAATTGTTATTTTTGCAATAACTGCACGTGATGCGTTAGTAATTAAACTTTGATTCTCTTAGGGTTAGTTGGCCATAGAAAATATTAAAAACTTCATTTCTTTATTGAGAAACCGTAACTGTACATCTCTTAGGATAATTGACTCGGTTATTATTATTATTATTTTTAATCATTCATATTGACATTATTATTTAGTTCCATGTGCATGTATTTGTTATTAAATAGATGAATAATAATGTTGATATTATTCAATTGAGATAATAACCTCAAGCTTTCATACTCATTCTTTCTATATAAGCATACCATTTTACTTTGATGCGATTAATTCTATCACATTTAAATACTGAAATTGCACAGATTTAACTTTACTTTAGATGCTGTTAAGAGCCCGTCATTTGCACCCTCTTGTCAACACGCGTTTACTGGATTAGTAATTAACGACCAAAATGCACCCTAAATTTAAGCTGGCTACATTTTCAGTTTAGATTTTAAATTCGTGGCTTTCCCGGAAAATGTGGTATGGGAATTCTAAATTGATGGAGTGAATCTTTAAACGAAACCTTCCAAGTGGTAGAACCTTACGTTCCAATCCACTTATGAAACTCCGAACCCTCTCGGATCCATACTTTTGGTCTTATTTTTTGCATGTCTTTAGACGCTTTAATTCTTTTCCAAAGGATAGTCTTAAGGTACAAGAAATTCTGTATAGCAATGATGTTGGTATCCACAATGTGGTAAAATCTACTGAATAAGTTGCGTTGATGAATTACATATAATGTAAATCTCCTTACCACATGGCATGTCCTTGCTGACAGTAGGCTGGCAACTATGTTGGAAATATCAGTATATATCAGTACAGTAAATGTCAGTACATATATTTTGATATATGGTGGTATTAGTAAAACGTTATGGTGGCTTAGTGACATCATGTTCGCTTTCATTCGGGAGACCAGGGTTCAAATACCGGGCCGGATATCCTAATTGTGGTTTTCGTGGTTTCCTCAATATTGCCAGGCGAATGCTGGAATAGTACCTCAGTAATCGGCTACGACCGTATTCCCTACCCTATTACTTTTCAGTTCTATTGACTGTTCAAAATCTGTTATCTCACTGAGGGTCGGTTGCACCTAGCAAAATCCAAGATAAGCCTCTAGTTAACTGAGGAAAAGCATTGCACAACAGCAGGTTAACCATGAGTTAACCCTGCGGTTACCTAAGGTAACCCAGAGTTAATCTAAGGTTTGTAATATAATGATTTTTTCCCAGAATTCCTAGCTACAGCAGGTTATCTCTACGTTAACTATATCTTAGGTTAAAAATCCCTATTGGAAAATGGTGCAACAAAAATCTATTAACCCTTGGGTTAACTTTGGATTATAGGTAACCCCAGGTTAGCCAACCTTTCATTTAACCTACAATGGTGCAACCGGCCCTTATGCGTTGAAACTTGGGTTAAACTACTGTAATTGACCTCCGTACCATATGGCATTAATGTGCTGCTTGTAGGGTATCAAGTAGAAAACCACATAGTCGTTAAACCCACATTAATAGTGATATCACTAAGCATACTGATATCAGCAGTCTCATAGCCTATATAGTGATATCAGCATATAAACTTAGCGACATCACTAATGTTATAGTGATATCAGTAGAGAATCACATACTGATCTTTTCACCAGGAAAAGCATCATCTGGTCGAAATTTGAAAGTCTGCATGATCTCTGACAGGGTGATGTAATTTCTAGAATCGAAATTCTGAAAACAGCATATCAACCCTTTTACACGATGCAATATTTGGGGAGCCTATTAAGAAAAAGTCCTAGCAAGGCGTGTCCCTGGAGAGTGTTGACGCGCTCCTCTTGGCTGTTCCATCATCAGCGACTTCCTCCCAGCTGTTGGGTCTTCGAAGATGCTTCCTCCTACAGGTGTGGCAAGCGCTCGAAAATGGAAGCAAGATGGCATTTCAACGGGTGGCAAAGTCTGGCGTCGTACGGAACCCTCTCTCTCTCTCGCCATTGTTTGCATATGTAATATGAAATATCGACCGGGCGTCTGTTTCCCTAAGCAGCCAGCAACTCTTAACCATCAGTGTCTTAATGCTAATGGCATCGGCGCTGCCAGGGTTTTCTGTAATGCAACATAAACGCGATGCCGGCTGCATTTTCAATCAGAAAGGCCTCGCCTCGCCTCGTTGTGCGCCCTAATCGCTCTCACGTCTTCGTAACCTGGAGACGTAATTACCATCGACTCACGCTCGCCATATTCGCCATGCTTTTATGGGTTGTGGCCTATGGAGGGCGACGGTAGAGGCCCTGGCGGGGAAAAGACAAGATGGCGCTTGCTGGGTGGGACGCCATAAATAGCAAGAAAACAAAACAACAACAACAGGAGAGTAGAAGGAAGACAATCGTTGCCACCACTTGGGCGTTTATGCCAGCCTTTGAAGGCCATTAGCTGAAGATCTGTGCATGCATTAATAGTTGAAGAGAAGTGCACGCAGCTGGCAAAATTTCCTAATGGGTTTCGATGGTTACGATTCAAAGGACCGGGCTTTGTTCCCTCACGTTAGGCGCCTATTAGCGCCACAGCTTCAGCGCAGCGCCAGCGAGCGAATTATGGAGATGCACACTTTTGTAAGATCAAGGACTCCTTGTGCAGGCACACCTTTTTTCTCGTACAACACGACGCCGAGAGTGAATGAACTCTTGATTTTGTCAAAAAATGCATTTGCTGCGAAAATTTAAATGAAGAGTACGGACGAAAGTTGGTGGTTTTCTTGTTCACCACCTCGAGGCACTGATGTCGGTCTCAGTAACTAGCCGGCTAAAGGACGATTTGTATTTCGGTCCATCATCTTCGTGAGACTAGTTTTGTTGTTTGTCTTTAAGCAGTCCTAGAGTCCTTTAGATCACCTTAGGTTCAAAAAATGAAAACAAATAATACAAATCCGAGATATTCCTGGATGTCCCGTGGTCGAGGGTATCTTGCAGATGTTGTTATTGGCGACCGATGCCTATATGCGTGACGCTTTACACGTACATGTATATGAAAAGGGGCCACGACTACGATATGAAATTATTGTCATGATAAAACTCAGGAAACTAATGACAAATCACGAAACATGACGAAAACATTTCTAAACATCACGATATTCCTTTCATTATATAACAATAACTTGCAGTCTGCATTGTTA
Organism: Rossiulus vilnensis; assembly: GCA_034700785.1. Lineage (NCBI taxonomy): Eukaryota > Metazoa > Arthropoda > Diplopoda > Julida > Julidae > Rossiulus > Rossiulus vilnensis. Next base: position 24,438 of record JAQIXS010000004.1, read on the forward strand.
TCCAGAACCTTGACCCCACGTTTAGTTTGACTGCAACACATTAAGGTGCTTAAATAAACTGTTGAGTCATTTTTCTCAATTTAATTCATTTACTAATATAATTGGCAAAAATCTTAAGAAATTTGCTCGAAGAAGTGGGGGCCCTTTACAAAATAAGTGCCGCATATAATAGGGGCTTTGAAAAAGCCTGAATTCTCATAAATTTCTATGCAATAATAGCTTTCGTGGATATAAATGTTGCTCCTATAATAGCATATGAATACGATTATGAGTATTGTATTCAAAGACTATTTCATCCATTTTCAGTAATAACAAATGGAATTTACTTCAGATACATTTAGCGAAAACTGATACTCTATTGTTTCATTTTTATATTTTAAAATTTTAATTTATCATTTTCCTTTCAATTAAGTACTCTCTGCATATCTCATTTTCACGCAATCTGCTAAACTCTGAGATATTGTTATGTGCTAATGCCCCTTTATTCATTGTCTTTAACCAGATAAAATGTGCTGAAACGCTACATGAAGCATATACATGTACAGTATGTGGTGTTGGTATAAAGTTTAGGTTTTAAGTTCTCCATCAGTTTCTGGCCATTCGTTCATTGGTAGGTCTACCGAAAAGCGGCTTGGGTATCTTATTCACCATAACTGGTCAATAATTAATAATAGTCCACACACGGGTTGAGATGCAGTGTATCACTTAGATCGCAATGACATGTAGAAAACTTCACCCTGCTTTGTTATGTATTACAGCGTGGTGAATTCATCTGAATACAATTTTCAGAAATAAATTCAGCGAAATCCCGGATGTCTTTTAGTCACTATCGTGCTGGTATAAGGGTTCTCAAATTCGTCTTGGATTTGAGTAATAGCGACCTCACTTCATTTTTTATGCAATCGGAAAAAAAAGTAATCTTCTGATATCTGAAATGTCCATTGCGGCGCTCTGCATACATAGACTATCTGTTTTCACCTGTGAGAAGCGCAACATTTGTGACAGGTTTTTATTTAAAAAGCGATACATTTCGCAATTTTATATCTTCTAATGTTTTCGTTATATGACGTCATTGCTGGGGCACACGCATGATAAATGAATGCATTGCATGCTTATTATTCATTTTTTGCTCGCCGATTTACGAGTGTTTTTATATATAAAGGAAGACGGTGCCCTAGTTCTAGGTGGATCTTAAATCGATAGTTTCACGTTTTTGTGTTTCTTAACACGATGATAACTTTAAGTTGGGTTAAACTGGGTGGTGGGCGAGAAAAAAATCCGTAATAAGACTAAGAAGATTTTTGTGAAAGAAAAATGGAGAGTCATAGATTCCTTTGGCATTTGCAGATTTATCAACCTATTTCAAAGATTTTCTAAGAATGCAGAAGGGAGTGAATACTTGAGGCTTTTGTCGCTGCGTAGTTAATTTAGGCGTATTCAACGCAAAGTGCAGAACCGGTAATCCGATGGCTGGTTCATGTCAAATAAATAATAAATAACAAAGTTGAAAATATCTCACATCGTGCAGTTTACAGCAATATGCTTTTATAAAATTAATATGAAGATTACACTTCTAAAGAGGCATTGTTTGTCTCTGAACTTCAGTATGAATTATATCTCTATTAAAGAGATGTTTAAGTAAAAATACATGCTTTCAACGCAATGAACTGATGTAGGGACTAGAAAAATAGCGAAATTTCATTGGGATAATATGGTTTACCATTTATTTTTAGATAATTGTCAAACTTTTCAACTTTAAAATTATCCAATTTTAACTTTATAAAATTATCCAATTTGTTCGATTACAAGAATATGCTTATCATCGTTCGATATTTAGACTTCATTCACTTTGTAACTGATAATTTTCGGCTGTTTTCCCTTATATCTTTACTAGACATAGTGATACATGTACACTGTAACTGTAGGCCCCTACTGTTTTGCAGCAGTGATTCATCATAATATCACTTTCATCGCAATAATACGTTGATAAATATAATAGTATAAACACTCTGCACATCACTGGCAGCTACACTTAAGTCTATTTTGTTAATGTGGTCGAAATGCTTTTCTTAATATGTCAAACGAGTGATAAAGATTGCATTTAGAAATAAGAGCAGAATATAAAAAAGAATTTCTGATAAATAGCTTGATTCGATGTTTATATACAATGTTTATATTAGAGACTTAATTCTTATTTACTGAGCAATTGTAACTTCGGAAAAATTGATCAATTTATAATACTGATTGAAAAATGCAGTGCTATCTTTATTTTGTCAACTATTGCATGTTGCAACACCGCTAAAATGCAAGGTTGCAATCTGTTGCCATTATTTACGAGTGCAGGAAAAGTCAAATAATTTCTTAAAATGCTGTTATTCACTGACCTGGTCGCCTTAAGACATGTATGTACTTGCACCACGTTTTTCTGATGTATAAACTAGTTGTTATACCATAAAGAATAGTTATGCCTAAATGTCTTGTTTTATAGCATATTCCTGTACATGTTTGGCATTTGGCGCACTATTAAATGAGTGTGAGAACGTAATGAATGCGACAGGATGCACAGCATTACGCTTAAAAAAATTAAAATCCATTATATTTTCTTTAAGACATTCTTTGCACTTGGTTCTTATGCTCCATTCATAATTTACGGCGAATGGGCCTTATCCTATCAGATTAAAGTTCTAACTAGAATGCATTTGCTTGCTTTACCAAGGAATATTTTATAGACAAGCGTATTTTCGCGGATTATAAATTCGACTCATATCCGAACATAATTTCCGTTGTGAACGCGCTTAGCTTAATGAGTAGTTTAAGTTTGCTATCATGTGCACACTTCATTTACTCCAGGTTCACGTTTAGAAAAGTGATGTTATTTTTGTTGGAAGTACATTAAGCTTAAATGTTTAAATCTGAGTTAATGGTGCAGTGTTCAGTGCAGAACTGGTAAATATTAAATCTTTAAAAGGAAGACAAAAATTTAGTCTTATATCTGAAAACATTTTAGCAATGAGTTTACTAAACAAACTTTCGTGAACTTCATGAATGTTGCTTTAGGAATTTCGTAAGTGTGATTTGAATGTAGTACTAGTTTTTTCACATCTTTTCCCTTTTACATGTATATCAGGCATTTAACTCCATATTTCAATTGCAATCGTGGAATGGACATATTCACAAATCCTAAACGCATTTTTCTGCTGAGCTATACCAGTTCTCGAGATATTTTTGGATATAGTCACGCCCATATTCTAGCTGCTAAAATTATAAAAAATAGTTTTAACGATGATTGCATTTTTCATCTACTCGTGGCTCTGTGTACATGTGCACGTTCGTCTTGCATACTTTAAAAGCTTGCATCTTTTCAACCCGCCTCTAGGAAATGCATAAGCTGGAACGTGTATTATTCATGTATGCTATACATCATCAGGAATGCTGACGATGATGAAAAAATGTTATTATCAAATAATGTGACATTTTCTGCCAGGTCTCAATAGACGAAATTTGTAATTCAAATGTCTTGCAAGGCGAATAAAAATGAGATTTTGATTACAGGCTGGAAAAAAGATAATGTAGTGTATATCTGAAGTTGCTTTAAATGAGTCATAATAAAAATAGTCTGCATGGGATTATCTGGTTCTCGCGCATCGGAGGAATCCAGGATTACGAATAGTTAATTAAAATTGTTTTAATATTCCTTTCGCTGAATCGCTGATGCTTTTCGAATAACTTGTTGCATGACACATAGTTTTTAATATAGTGAAAACCATCTTGGACGTTTTGATTTAGAAATTATGAATGTCATGAATTTTATGATCTAGAGTTCTGAGACGGTCATTTATTAGGCCAGATGTCAAGGTTGATATGACCATGCTGTTAAAGAGCGAGATGATCTGACATCGCATGTGCCACATAATCATTGTTGGGTCCATTATACATGTACATTAGCTGTCAAGGTGCGCATGTGCAGATTTGCTTTTTTTCAATTTTTCAATTAGCATTTGTTGAAAAGTTCCATATTTCGATGAAAGTGTTACTTAACTTTGCCATTTTGTGACTGTAGTTAAGCTGCTTTAATGTCTAATAATCAATGAAAGTACATACACCAAGTGATCAAAGCTCGTTATTTATAGGCCATTCATTAGCAGGACTGTGCTTAATAATACTGAGAAGAATCTCTTCTGGCACCCATGGCTTTCAGATGCAAACTTACTACCGACTAAATTAATCCATGAAGTGCACTCACGTGTTAAGTTCAAAATCCGTATAACTTAGGCATGCAGTCAGGTATTATAAATACGGTACAAATTAGGTCGCTGTGTTGTTTGGCATTGGGCCAATTGTTGGAGCCGCAATGGCGCAAAACATTCATCAAAGATCGAAATCATTAAGGGGAGCAACCATCAATGCCGGTCTGTGTGTTAAACAAAGAATTAACATAAAGAAATAATGCCCTATAGACACATATTTACGCGTGCCAATATTTGTTACCCTTTCTAAACACGGTAAGGGATGGCATGATTGTGTGTTTCAATAATGTCCTTCGTGTTAATTAAGCATAGATCATTTCCTCGTCCTAGGCCATCTATTTACAACAGGAGACACGTGGGTCTGCCCATTAATTTTGGCTTGGCTTTAAGCGAAGAATGTGAATAGCCAGATAGACAATTACCATGCTCAAAGTGTATACAAATGAAGGCAATAGTGAGCTGGAAGTTTGCCAAACGACCGTCAACAACAACAAAATATTTAATTGGAGCTACCGTGCAGCTAGTTCTATGAGTAGGCTACCTTTCTTTAATGGACATTTCTTCATGTTGTTGGAAGCGTAGGCCTTGTGCAGGCAACTCCCTGAGGGCTACTCCGTGGGCCATGGTTCATGTTCATGTTGAACGTTTGCTAGTGTTTTTGGGATGTTGTTCTGGTGACACGCATGTGCACACCTCGTTGTAGCACCATGCGAAACTGCGCAATCAAGCAGTTTTAATTGGCGTTTTGTGTGTTCGGATTATGGCTTTCGTTCAGTAGAAAATCATGGCTGTTTTATCATCCTACATAAATGGCTTTAGTATTGGTGCAGAATGATCGATATATTTGTCTTGCGCGCTCGCATTCCTACTCGATTACAGCACACTTCTTCACCGATGGCTAATGCTGAGCTATAATATCAGGCTATTATAACCAAACACCCACGAGGGATCAGTAACATCCCTAGTAGGCTACTTGTGAAAATTAAGGACGTCACTAAACCAAGTCTAGTGCATAGTTGAAAGTGGAGCTTGTAAGCATCTGTGAGCGTGCAGTGATTAACGATGTCGACATTGCTTTGAATTGAAATGCATTCAATTTAAATTCGCTGTCACTCGATCATGTTCTAAAGTTACTTTTACTGGCACTTCATTATTTATATTATTTCTTATAAATTAGTTTGCTTTTCTCTGAAAATTATACACACAAACATGGATGGCTACATGTTAACTTTCGATGTTTTATTCAAGTTTAGTTCAATAAGTAATTCACTGTCTTACTCGACGTTCGAATTTATTATAAAAAAGTATGACAGTCTGATAACCGACTTCAATTACACTTATCCTGGTTGTGCTTAGAGGCGATTAGATTGTGTTTTGACGTTAAAGCGTAGTATAATTGATTCTAGTTAAGTGAACGATCAACCGATCGCAGATCGGGTTTGTCATTTGATTGGTCGAAGCTGATTCAACCGGATACTATCTGTAAATGTTTGTCAATGTCTTAACTCGCTGTGAATTTCAAATCGTACGCCATTATAATCCATAAAATTAACATTAAACACGTCTATGACGGTTGCATCATGTCGCGTGTTTCCAGGATTGCGTGCTATTTCACTGTAGTACTTTAGTCATTTTGATTTGGGCTTTCAGCAAAATTTTCATTTCATGTGAATTATTTATTGTCCCGCTTTGGTGAATGCCACACGGTATTCTGGTGGCCTTTAGGGAGCCACATCAAAGTTCGGCCTACCTTCCCAGCTGAATGCGTGATTCTAACCCTTCGTGGTCTGGATTTAATGATGTATGCATATTCAATGATGACATTAAATCCCTTCTCAGCAACTTTCGTTAATTAGTATGCTTAATCTAGCAATGCTAATATTTTGCCTGAAAATATAGTCTGAAAGAAGTATTTTTCGATGGCGATTAATCAATCATAAATTCGCCGGCATTCGAGGTGGATTCTGTGGCGTCCCTTACATGATAATCCCGTAATGCTCTTTTAGACTGCATTACTAAGCATGGCCGTAATGCTTGTTTAATCACACATTGTTTTCAGCGATGTGATTATGCGCTCTGTGGAACATTAGCCAATGAACCAGAACGCCTAAATTTCCTTTCAACATACCTGTGCTGCTGTTGTCTTAACGATTTCTTTAAAGGGTGCGAGCGTGGAAAACTGGCGAAAAATGTTTTTTTGCAAAGTGTAATTTATAGATTTTACGATGATAATCCTGCGCGCGATAAATGGGAAAAAAGCAACGAATAACAAACACTTGAGTCCGCAAATAAATGCATTGCGCGCAAAGCGGCAGAAGTTATTATGCTTGTGGAATAATTAATTAAGAAACGGCCAAGTGCCATATTTAACAGTTAATTACTGCATTTGCATCATGCGTCTTCGTACGTGTATTTATTTTATTTAAGGGTTTGCGCTCTACATTATTTGGATTAATATTGAAAAAAATCTTGGCAACTAAGCAGCTGCGCGTTCCTACAGCTCTTGTGTGTATATGGGCAACGTCCTAGCTTTTTTTATCTCGATGGTATCGCCTTGACAACCTCGGTCTCAGGCCATTTATGTTACTATTGCATATACAGTGTAATTAGCAAATATCCAGTATGCTTCAATAGAAGTAAGCTTATATCATTACTGCTCTGACAATTAGTTGTAGTTGAAGTGCATATTTTCGTAAAGTAGATGACAATGTTTTTGGTCACCAATGACATGATTTCCTTGGATTTATCATTTTATGGATCAGCTGTATCCTTGCTCCAAATTTACCAAATGTTACGAGAGACTATAGCCTGGAACGATTCTGCGAAATGCTAATCGAAAACCTGGATCCGAAACACTTCGTCCAAAGCCACATTTTCTCCCGAAACTGCTGTTTGCATGCAAAGTGCCTGTCAAGGCCATAGACCTGCTAGTCTATATTTCATACATGTACGCACTCGATGCAACAGATCATAACAATATGTAGGTCAGCGAAAGTGCGAAATGGTGGGCCTTATCCTTTTTCTAAGCTTGGTTGCACGCATTTGGCGTGTCTGAAATTCTGCAAACACTTAAAAAATACGATCAATGAAGCTGCAAATAAAAACTAGTTTTGAAGTGCTGCAATGCCCAGGATAGTTACCGGATCTCAGTGTAGAGCATGCAAACTTTACCAGAATTGATGATACTGTTAAATTGCTCGTGGGTGTTATTTTGCGTTCTCAAACATGTATATGTATTGATTGCATTATTCGTCAGTTGCAATTGTCTATTTTACGCTATTGTAAGTGCGTCTTGTTCCATACAAGCCTGCAATGATAGGTGAATGCCAATTAAGTATTTATGTGAATGCCAGCTTCAATCTTTAATGACCGGTGAGAGATAAAGGGAGAACCGATACAAATTTATATTTAGGAATGTATGTACAGTGGATGAATTTAATTTTGTAATATCAAAATACATACTTTTTACATTATTTTACAAATGCTTGATATGCGTAAGCAATATTGCGTTGTTTTACGTGTTAAGAACTGTATGTATGGCTTTGTTACACTAAAATCAACGATCCCAAACCCGTTTTATAAATAAGAAATGCTTTTACAAATCTTTCACATTGATGTTATTTTTGGGTCGTTTTCAAGGATGAATGAAATAAGAAAGATTTGGCTCCATATCAAATTCTGAATTTTTTTTAAGTGAATAGTATAGATACTGTTGCTTTCTTCTGTCCAAATGTATATTGTAAGTATACAGTTGATAAACGTTATATAATTTAGAATTTCAATACGTCAATGACAAAATAATAATGAGAATAAGAATACAAAATAATTACAGAAAAAGGCCGTTAAAGTTAAAAAATTGTTTATTTTTCCTTGTTTACTTAGTTTATTATATCATTTTAATAAAAAAAATAGACGAAAAGCGGGCGAAACGTGTCTGCCTTTGGGACATGAATTAATCCAATGTAAAATGCTATTAAAACCATTTATATTAAGAGATGCTATAAATTTTAAACAGAAGTATTTTGGGGACGTTAATATTTGTAAGTGGTTATATTAAACGTCTTTAAGGCTGAGCCAAAACCATGCCCGCAATGCAAGAATATTTGCCTCAAATATTCCCCAATGTAGAATTGGTCATGTTCAAGGGGTTCATTTTAGGTTTATAATCTCAAAATATTCTGTTTATTGATAAAAAATAAGAAATTAATTAGGAAAGCCCTGATTTAGGCGGTTGTGTAATAGTAGTTTTCAAATTTCTAATTTTTTTATGAATAATTGGGACATTTTGAAATAAATAACCACAACTAAATCCTTAGTGGTCAACCATTTCTACATTGTGGAAAATAAATTGAACAATTATAATAAGTATTTGTAGCAAAAATGTGCGAGTAATTTGTTTGCATTGTGGGCAAAATTCATGTAATTTTTTTTACTATCGTCATGTTTTTGGCCAAGCCTTAAAGATGTTATAGGCACGTATTATTTTGGTCGGTATTAATTCAAGAGTCATTATCTGATTAAACGTTTAAATTTCTTTTCCACATCCCAGGCCTGGCAGAATCCTTTAGGCGAATTTTTTTTAAAAAAACTGGATCTTCAATTATGGATTTATGCCTTTATTTTCATATACATGTACTGTACATGTAATTGTTTTAGGAAATATTATTAGAGGAATAATTGCATCATGAAACATGTAGTTTAGGCTACATTTCTGCTACATTTAAAAACATGATTAATTAATTAAGGTAACAATGAAGTCCTTCACTCCGATCAAAATGTTTTACCCCTTATTTGAATGTTACGTCATTAAGCGATGACCTGATGTATTGCAAAACACTATAGCAAGATTTGCACACTATTGCAAACAAATTCAATAAAAAGATTTGATTAAATTTACCGAGATTTTTATAGTTTATTCAGCTGACATTGTGAGTAGAAATCGTTGAGTGCTATTATTTCTTAACAACGACCGAGTTTTATTGTATTATGCTACTTTTATAGCGCTGGGCTACGTCAAGAACTCGGGATATGACGTCAGAGGTAGATTATATTGCGTAGCAAATAAACCTGATTGCAAGACATTATAGCTTTCAAATTCGCTTACGCGTAAGTAGTTTGAATGCCAATTAGAATAGCAGTGTAGAGCACATCTAATGAGTGAAATTCCATTCATTGGAAGCACTGAAGCATACATATAGCGTATTTACGTGTACATGTATTTTATTTCAACGCTCGTGCCTACATGTGTATCACCATGTAGAAATGTACATTTGCTAGTATTTTAGTAATTTAAAATAAGCTTACTATTTTAATGTTAATATAATACATATACATATAAATGTATGTTAGGACTTAATTAAATTTCGCGTTTTCACAACTAATTAACATTGAATTTTTAAAACGAAGAACTAAATTATCACTAGTTAGTTACGAAGCACGTAATGTGATGATGTAATTTGGTATCACATTAGTATTTACATGTACGTTTGCGGTGTATTTCCTTAAGATTATTTCAAACTTAATTTTGTATTATTCATTTTAATGGGGAAACACGTATCAGTGCTTGTCAGCATATAGGTTGACTGTCAAAATACGAGATCTACATAATGAAATTAATGGCGCAGAAGGTGTAGGCTTTGCGTTATTTAATTCTTAACACTTTCAATTGCAATGAAATTGCGAAAATGCATCAAAGGCATTACCACTGAAATATGTCGTTGCGAGCAGCCTTAGGATTTCAAGCGAAAATATTTTTGGTATAAGGCTCCTTTAAAATCCCAGGATTTGCAACGTGCATTTTTTCCTTACTTCCGCTTCTACACTTTCTAATCCTTTCATCCATTTATTTAAAATTGCTTTTGTATTGCATCCGACGTTTTTATGTCTCCGCTCGCTCGTTTTCACCAGCTTTTTCTTTGATATGGAAAAACATTCTGGCGAAATGTATTTACTAAAATAGTTGTAGTTGGAATGGGCCGCCGTAATATGGGTATTGTTGAACATTGAATGAAGTTACACAAGCAGAACCTGGCAGGATCGGAAATAAATTCCACGCTTAACTTCCGTGCAGATCGCCCAAATATGGAAATTTTTAACTGGAAAACAATTTCTGTTTTCTCTGACTAGCACGCGTGCCGTTTTATGCGCCGTATTTTACGTTTGTCTTCTTCTTTTATGAAAATTACTTCAACTCTGGCATTTTCAAACGGGCTTCGTCCTGCCCAATATTTTACGTGTAATCCCGTTTAGCTGCTTTTCTGCTTAACAGCAACGAGTTTTATTGCGCCGAATTTTAATTTACCAGAAATTCACAACGTTCGTAGCGGGGGAAAGTAGCTTGCATAAAAAGCAAGAGTGATCAACAACAGATCTGATGCCTTGACCTATCCCTTGTGAACCAATGCAGCGATTTTGCCAGTCAAGGTTTGTTGAAGAGGGCGTCGAAAAGTTGTAAAATGAATTGCCTTTGACAATTTATTGTTTCCTGGATATTGGTCACAAAGAACAATTCTTAGCGTGGACATATAATATGGGTTGCGCTCTTGAAATATATATACGTGTATATCAGTGATGCTAATGGTTTATGAAGATTCTCATGACCTTAGTTGCCACTGATGCAAATGTGTGCGACAACATGGCTACGACATGCCATGACAGACAGAACACAGTATCGTTATGCAGAAACTAAAAACAGTTAAATCTAGGAGGAATCCAAATCACATACGTAATACATGTCAAGCTACTTCTTATAATTATGTTAAAATATTGCTTGGAATAATTCTGCATGAATTCTTTTGTTTTTGACCTTAAAGAAAAAATCAAGTGTTATTAATGTCTGAGAAATATGCATGGAATGTTATTAAACCATCGTCCAAAAACTCGACAAAGAGATAAACATGTACAATTTAACTACTTCTATGAAATAGCAATGCTCTGATAGTGTATAATTTAGACCCATTGCTTTACGTGAGAACTGTGAAGACAATTTCTTCTTGATACCATGGTTTTGGAATGTTACAGAAGGGGTTAAATAATGGCAACTTTTTATGGATATTTTTAAATATATGATTTGTATGTTACATCGCATAATGGAATCTTGCAGTTTTATTCACAAAAAGTAAAATTAAAAAAAATACTAGGGTATTTTCACTATCGCTATTAACTCGTAAACAGTAAATAATTTAGCATCACGGAAGCCTGAGTTCATAATAGAATATTATCTTAAATAGTATATCATTTATAATAACATGGCAACAAATGTTTTCTTAAACTTAATTGTTTCTTTCCTTATGGTAATGGTCCATACCATAATCTTTTGAGAACCTATCATGGCACGAAATGCTAATTGAATCAACATTAATGAAGAGCAAATTTTATGTAGGGGAAAAATCAGAAATTTGTGAGTCGCGTTAGGTGTAGTATTAATTATTACGGTTTTATCGATTTTTCTGTGCGCTGATGTGAGAATTCAAAATGTCAAAAGCAGCTTTGGAGCGACCTGCACTCAGTGCAGAAAATAATGGAGACTATATGCACGGAGGCGTTGGCATCTTTCTATTTTTAGGAAAATGCATAGTTTATTTATTAAATTTCACTAGAATCAAGCTTGTTATCATCCAAATCATCATCAATTTACCAGCGTGCGTTCATGGACGAACGAATTTCGAGCGAAAATGTTTGTCAGCTAATTTCAGGCCTTCTTTTATTTTCGGAGCTTTAAACAATATGAAGTAATGAAATATTACAGCCTATATCAGATTGTCGTGATGTGGCCTTCATATGATTTGCCTCCTATCGATTTTACTCTGCGAATATTAAATTACCAAGTAGCATCCACAGGTAAACCCAAAGGAGACGTCTGAACTCGATTTCGTGAAGAACGAAATAATTAGTATCGGGTTTGATGACAAAATAACTTGATAACGAATTGCATCTGACAAGCGAATCCTTACAATTGTTGAATAAGTCTAGCGTTGTTTGTTTTCGTGTTTAATTCATGCGTGCCTTTGTTATCAAATCGATTTTCGTTCCCTAATTAAATTGAAAATGCTGTATTCGCATATTTAACTTTCGTTATACATGTATTATTTACATTAGAAAAGTTTCAAAATTTCGAAATTTCTTACCTCCATAGTTTGGCCTTATTCTTTTATCATATCCACGAAGTAATGAATCTAGAATCGCTGAGATATTTATAGCCATAGTGGTCATAGTACTGTAAAGTAAAAAAAGAAGCAAATTATTAATATCATGGCAGTTGACTTAATTCATTAAGAATAGAAATTAATTATCCAAAAATATGCAGAATAATTCTGCTGACTCCAGCCGACCTATTTCTATGACTATATTAAAATATGATATTATTATACTGTATGTGTACAGACATGCTCTCAACATTTTATCCTGCTTGGAAAATATACACGTTTATTTTGAAGGGTGCAATTTAGCAAGACAAGCATTGCTGTTAACAAAATCTGAAAAGAATAAAACCCTCCTTTGTGTGTAGTAAGTTTAATGGATATTTTAGAGCAGTAAATGTTTGAACACTTTTCGTTATTTGGTCACTATCTAGGGATGTACATGTACATTAGAAATAATCTGCGTTGCTTAATATTTTAAAAAAAACAATAAAATTGCAATAGCACTGAAATCTAAATTTGTCACTAACTTCTTATGTCGTTTTTCATTTTCTTAAGAAAGTAACAAAATGCTTATAATAAAACAAAATGTGTATGCTTGAATAAAGTTACATATTTCAAAGCATGCAATTACAATGTATTGAGTCAATCTAAAGATTACTGAATATATCACAATGTACTGCAATATAATTTTTAAAAACTATTCTGCATGTCATCGCTGTGGTAAGTTTTAATTTTCATCATTCGAAATTCAGGCTTTCTATATAGTAGTAGATTTTACGCAATATTTTTACTCAATATTGAGGCAACCATCGGTCAAGGAAGTGCGCGTTTGGATGTCTCAACAGTGGCAACAACGTTTTATTTCTAGTTTGTAAACAAGTTTAGAAGGACCATAAATTCTGCTGTACATGTATACCGGAATGGAAAAAATTATGAAATAATTCTGAAAAAATGCTAAATACGTGCTAAAAACTTTTCCAGCGTGGAAGATTTTATCAATATCTTGCTTTTAATTTTCATCCCAACTCAAAAATAACACAGGACGTGAAATTCCACCAATCTCATGTACCGCATATTATGGGAAAATAATTTGTTTTTACACATCCAATTCTTCTATAACAGTTGATCAATCTATGGATTAGGATGTGATGCAATATAGTGTAAATATTAGTAGACTAAACTAATACTATAATCCCCAATGATAATTTCTGTATATAAAAATTAAATCTGGTTATAAAAAGCCACTATTCATTTTAAACGTGTGTAATCATAATGTAATCACATAGTATAGTGGGGAATTTAAATTCCCCACTATACAGACCATCAAGTTCGAACATGTACACCACGAGTTAGCAATTCAGAAAGTACATGCACAGTTGTATTGAAGCGTACTGATTATAACGTATGTCAATTTAATGCGGAGTAATTAAATAAGCGGCTATAAGTATAAAAAACCTATTTTTGAAATTAATTGCACTACCATACATAATAGCAGTTTCTCGCTTAAAATACCACACATTGCCATGATGGGTTTCAGATGAACTACTATTAGTGTAGTCGTTGAAAACGTCTTGCTTTGTCATCATGTGCTAGGACACGTTCCTATGCGATGTTACCAAAGGCTTGTGGTAATTCAATGAATATTACATGAAAGAGCGCAGCTTGGAAGGGGCACATTTCCGTCCTTGCTACTTTCCTGTCCAGTAGACGAGAGGAGCTGCGTAATTTATTAACTCTTCTTTCGCCATGGGGTAAATCGACGAACTCTTACCCAGTTTAAGTACCTGCGGGCCTAATTGCCTACCTTTTAGTCAATTATCACCAGTGTCCGCGGTGTTCACCGCAAGAAACGCGTTATGCAGGAAGATGGATGGACAAAGTGGCAGCCTCGTCTTCAGAATGGTAGCACCGAGGCACGTGCGTTTATAAATAATGAAAGGAAACAAATTTGCATAACACTGAAGGCACTTAAATGCCACTCTTAAGGACGTGTGTGCGCCGACATTGGCGACATCGACGTAACGTTCCCTCTACTGTGCATCTTATGCATAGATTAAACAGATAGAACCAGCTGAAGAGGAATTCGAGGGTGGAAGAATTGCCTTTTCTTCCCTCTGAGTCCTTTGGCAGGCGTAGTGTCATGTGGGCGAAAGGGCTTTTATGACAACCAAGCTCGCTCTTGCATCCTTCTAAAGCTGTGCACCTGTCAAGCGAATCTGAAGACAGTATAAAATTGGAAAACAAATGAGATGCTGGATTGCGGAGGAAGCGTGTCTCGGATATCAAATGAAATAATGGCAAGCACCTGGGTTTTTGGCGAGAGTGTGCCTTAGAGAAGGAAACTGATTTGCCACGGCCGTTTTGAAGAGACGGCTTTATTATGTTGATTTAGCCGAGATGCAAGATTCGGGGTGCCATTAAAATCTTCAGCTTTTTCCCTCCAGGAATTCTCAGGTTTGAAAAGGGTTTGGTGTCACTGTTTCTTTTTCGTGTGCTATATTCCTTATAGGGGTTGACACGTTTTGCATCTGTTGGCCTTGGATTATAAATGAGCGGTATTCTGCAGACCTACAATTGCCACACCAAGTATTGATCACTGAAACATTTTCTGTTAATGCCTCTGACATATGACGTAGCAGACTGCCAATTATAAATGATAACTTTCTATTATCATGGATCACTTTGTTTTATGGAAATGATGTGTATATTTTGAGTGCATATTCTGATAAAATGAATTGTGTATACAATTTTACACGTAGACTGGGCTAATGATGCAGTAATGATGCAGATTTTGGTAAAGATTGAAAAGATCTAGATAAAAAAATTCGTATTGTACACTTAAGTGCAAAAAATTCGACTCACTATACTGAATCAAGAAAAAAATGATTCAGGATGGTGAGTCGAATTTCTTTTCGATATGCACTGTACATTTTTGACTTGAGAAACTGTCTTAATGGTGTCTACGATATTGGTCAGCAGCTATTGTAAAAGTTTTTTTTATAAAAAATAAAAAAAAAATAAGTTGAATTGTTGCTAGGTAATAAGAAGAATGCAATACTTTTATTTTTTTTGTCATTATTTTTTGTTACAAGAATTTATTGACTTTGTGCTTCATAAATGATGCTTTCAAAATCTCAATCTTAATCCCTACCCTTTTGTCTACAAAGAAATTGTGTGGAGATCAACGATGAGGACACCATGTATTGTATATTATTTTTTTATATAATCCTTGATAACGCTTGACAATGTCTTGTCATTGCGCATGTGCATTTCTGTTTATTAGTGCTCTACAAAAACTTGGATGGTCCAAACTTGGATTGACCAATGCTCTTACGACTATTTGCATAACTAGTCATATATATCATGGGCTTTAGAGAAGTGGAGTTAAATGTACGATGCTTTTTAGAAGCGGTCAAACAAATATTTATCCCGAAATCTGAAATATTGCGTTTTGTCCCATTTTTCCCTCCCTTCATTGTTTCTGCCTCTTTGCATAAACCAGGCCGTTTTTCTTTCGGCGTGGGAATTTGCAGAAGCCTCAGTCAAATGCTAACAGCTTAGGGCCATAAATGACTAGAGACAGAAGCTAGGGCTTCAATAGGCCTCCTTTATCCCAAAAGATTTTAAGTGAAATTTTCACTTTCCATCTCACTCGACTATAGGCTTTGCTGACCTCCATTTTTTTGTCGATTCTATTTCTCCAGCTCTAGAAAGGCCACTGCGCATATCGAGTATATTCATTTTCCAAGTGATTTTCTTCTCGCAAAATGCCTTCGGTGCCTGATTAGAGATATAAATGACGATTTCAAACATCGTTTAACTGTGGTGGAAAGTGCAACGATCGGTTGCGATCGTCGGTGAAGTGAACCAATTTCTGCTGCTAGCGTGCAATTACGAGTGTAATTATTCGTATTTCAACTAAAGAACCCCTTTGGCAAGTTCGTGCCTAAGTTGCTTAAATTACTGCTGTTTTGCATTCGCTTATGTGCGCCAAAAGCCTGCGACTAGGCCTACTAAATTACTTTCGTGGCTTGTTTTTAAACCGGCACATCATATGTAGATGTGTAATTCTATTTGAAAATGAGAAAAGCGAAACCTTTGAACTGAAAAGGATATGCTTATTGTTGGAAGCCTAAAACTTATGCATCTTGGATTCGTGAATTTTAGTTCCGAAATGGCAATAAAAACCTATCAGCAGACTTATTATTCATATGTTTTTCATATAATAAACATAAATCTTAACACATACCTACCGTCTGCATTCTTAATCATCTTTTTGATAAGCAAACCATTGTCGTTAGTTAAACGGGTTTGCAACAGCAGTGGCATTATAATAAAAAAAAATAAGACAGAATTTTGATTATTGTCAGTTATTCATACCAATATTAAAGACCTAAATTATTTTCATTGAAATGGCATTGGCTTAAGTTGAGGGATCTCAAAATTTGTAGCAGATAATGAATATTTGCAAAACATTTTCATTCTTCTCTGAATCGCGTACATGATAACCTTTGTTGTCGATTTATTATTGATATTATTCATAACTGCATATTGACAATGCAACTTTGTACTAACACTTGCAGTTAACATATCACACGCAAAGCCCACCAGGCTTATGCTTAAGAGGAATTCATAGGAATAGGCATACATAGCCAGCTGCAATGAGGTTCACCTCTGTGATTCACATACTTGGATTCGATGATTCGGCAACCACGAAAATGTCTTTGGTATAATACCAAAACTCTGCAAGTGCAAGATTTTTTAAAAGTCTAGTTGTAATGTACAATCTGAATCCATGTCAAGATTTATTCGTACTGTTACGTTAAATGCATTTGTCTACCTTGCTGCTTGAATGTCAATTATACGTGTACCTCACGTGCATGATGTAGTATCATGTTCTATCCTTTAAAATAATTTGAGGGTCGGTGAACCACACTTTATGAAACGCTAATTCAATGTGTTTTTTATTTGTATTTTTAAGGACATTTTAGTTCCGTTTTTATTTTTTACCCCGATTGTTAATGTCAATGCAACTCTTTTTGGCATCTGATACCAAGCTTTCTACAGGCGTGGGTGAGTTGTTACCTATACTTCTGAATGTTGAAACCCATTCCCGGAAGCTCGGCAACTGCTCAAGATAGAACTGTACAGTCAGTGAGATTTTTCTGCTGTACTTCCCTATCGATTAGAACACTAGCATAATATGTGAATTAACGAGTTGGGTTTTATGCCAAAGCATATATTATTAATGTCATCGAGGCTAGACGAGTGGGATGTTATTGCTTAACCGCATGCTGACAGTATTCCATCGGCATAATTAGTCCAAATTAATAAGACGTACTTTTATCGACTCGCGCAAATTGACACATGCTTACCGAAATTTGCTTCAATGCCCGTGTTATTAAAAGGGAGATAAAAAAACCTGGACAAATGAAGGAATTGTTGGCAGCGGGCTCAGGCTGGGCGGGCAGCAAGCTTAGTGAACATTGCAACCCAGAAGTTAAATTCATTTTCGTCTAATAAGCATCCAAAGCACCCCATTAGTCGAATCCGAATCGAGTTCGTTAACCCGACAATGGTTCATTATATGCGGCTTGATTGTTTAAATATAGCGAAAAAGAGGCCCATTCGCTTTCGGCTTACATCGAGTGTGGATGTGCGTGGTATAATTCGCTAATAAAAATGGCTGAATAAAGAAGGACTCAGCTTAAGAGTCTGTTGCCAAAGAAGGCGAGATGGATTCCTCGGAACGGGGTTTTATTGCGTCAACAAAATATCACTTGGAAGGATGTGAGGACGACTTATGTTTTGTTCCCCTGAAACGCAAAAGTCGTAATGTTGTTGACTCGAATAAACAACGACTTGTGACGTAATAGGGCTATCAAAGCATTCGAGAATCTAGATGCTACTGGAAGAATTCTTATCCATGTTGTTTATAAATATTGTGGTGATCATTCTTAATATATAGAAGTATTAATTTTGATCTGCTAAGTGCCGGATATAGACATGGTGAGCCTCAAGCCAAGGAGAATAAGGCTGTGTAACAATCTTTAGTTGACCACTGATTAATTCTTTCTCTCTTTTTTACCCCTCGCCCAATCCTTTGTCAGCCATACTTTCAAAAGCTCCTATTAAACTGAGGATGTAGGCTTTTTAGAAGATAACTTTCAGCATAAAAAACTTTCGACATTAAGCATTAGTGAAAATCTATTTTTGACGCATTTTATCAAAATATTGCACATCAAAATGCTCCGATTTTTTTATTAAATATACTCACGTAAGCTTTAAATATGAACGCGTCCGGTGGCGTTGCCAGCGAATGCCATCCCTTCGAAAATAAATATGTTAATAATCTATAGCATCAAGTCAAATAACGATCAACCATGTCTAAATGTGTAATATGCTCTAGGCCTATTATCGACGCGTATATGCATAACGAGATAGAAATAGGACGATGACGAAGCTAGATGACGAATATTAAAGGGAAAAAAACTGCATTGATTCTTTTCTGTGCTGCTGTCGTTTCTGTTGTTGGAATATGTCCAAATTATTCATTCCAAATGTAGTAGTGTATTATCAACCACTTTTTTGACATGTACAGTAATGACGGTGCGTTGCGCTCGAGTAGGGATGTAGCGCCCCATGGATACTCCAGCCAAATGTGGGGTTTGGAGGCGTTATGGAAAGCGAAGGGACATCTGGCGGCCATACAATCTATTAACTAACCACATTGTAACCATGCGTGCAGTAAACTAACTAGGCAGGTTGCGTGTCATTTATTCAATCGGGCCAATCGCCAAACCCTTTTTTTTGTCAAGATATTTGGAAAAGTATCTTTCAGAAAAGCCGTGTTTTTAGGCCAAAGAAAAACGGTCAAATAGAGGTTAAGTGAAAAAAAAAAATGTCCTTTTTTCCTTTAGCCGTTGAAAACTCGTTATTTGTATGCTATCAATGATGCATTATTATGTAAGTTACTATGTTCATCCCTGATGATTGGTAACTACAGTGTATGATTCAGGTGAAGGTATCGATACAGCTGCAGTTAAGGTACAGCATTAAGTTCAAACTCAATATCCAATTGTCTGCAAATAAATTCTGTGTTTAAGGGTGAACGACTTAAATCCCTAGATGTCCATTTATTTGAGGGTTTGCAATCGAAACCAATAGCATGAATCCTAATTAGTTCGTTGCTCTATCGAATCACGCCTCGATCGTTATGCTGAAAAGATACTCCAGACCAGCTGAGCAAACTAGATCTTTCTATACGAGAAATGATTTGGCATCAGTGTCTCAATGTACTGAATGAGGCATATTAGTAACACTCGTAACGTTCCACTCTGAGTTGTTTGCATCTGGCAAGAGAATGGGCAAGCCCTAAGGCGAACCAATGGTTGATATACGATTTTGTAATAGCCTTTGAACGCATATTGCATATTGTAAGCAGGTTGATGATGGTGATTTCCTCCTGCAGTATGCAGAATCCCTCTGCAGATTTATTCTACATGCCTAAAAATCGTTTCTAACCATTTTTATTATGTTGCCGATTCTTGAGTTCTTGCAATCTCTATGTCAAGGGTATAAGATGAATGAATCGGTTGGATTTATATTCATAGTAACCCCTTAAATATAGTCATTGTAATGTACAACATGCGAATTGATGCTATTTCAAGCATATGATGCCTACTAACTCTTCAAAATGAAAATGCTAGGGCCCGGTAAAACGATGTGGAAAACTACGCGCAACGACTTTTAGTGAAGAAAACGTTGTTGTCGTGGTAGGTTATTTCAGTAAGGCGTATTGAAATTTCATTTCCATAATGCACACCAGTGGACAAACAACGGTCGCAATAAGCGCTTGTTCACTTCCTCAACATAGTTTGGGCGGATCCACGGAGGCAAATTGCCATCATCGACCCCACGAATGCGTCGCATTTCGTGCACAAAGGAGAAAACACTCTTGCTAAATGAAACCATACACCTGAAACAGGCGGTGAAAGGAATAGCAACTTGCGAAGACTTGTTTATTAGCTGATTTTGCTTATCGAGGGGTGAACTCATGGTGAATGAATGATAGCTAAAAAGGAAATCGTGCGGAATAGCTTCGAAAGAGGCGGGCAGCCAACCTGTTAAATGCTGAATTGTGAGGAAAAAGTCAATAGTCGATTTGCAAACAGGATTTTGTTGAGTCGCAGGCACTGATAGTTTTGATCATTTCAATTTATCCCGCCTTTTTGTACAATCGAAAACGGTTTTTTTGGTGGAATTAGAATCAACGAAATAGACGATATTACTTTTACAGGTGATACTAACGTTTTTTTAAACTTTTATATCCTACTTAAATTTAAGTTCTTACATAATATCGACATAAAATGTTTTTTTTAAAATGAGACTGATGACTTTAAATAGCCTTTGTGATTTTTTAGACTACTGACGTCAATATACTTAGTGAAATTTCTACGATAATTCTATAGTGATATCACTATACAGTGAAACCTGTCTATATTGACCAGTCAGAGGTCCGGACAAAATTAGTCAATGTAATTAGGTGGTCAATATATTGAAAAAAAAATAACATTAGCATTATAGGCTAGGCTCATCCAAGGGACCCTAAAAACTCGGTCAATATGATCAGGTGGCCTAAACAGCCCTGGTCAATTTAAACAAGTTTCATTGTAGTTTTAAAAATACTTTAATATCATATTTCTTCTTCCAATTTCCTTAGAATGCCTAGGACCCTATAATGCTATGTTTTATTAACCCGCTACACGATCGACAAAAGCAAGGTTTCAAGGATGGTTTCCTAGATGATCTCCTAAGGCTAAAATCCATATTAAAATTATGAGTATTTTTCAAAGATGAATTCAAAGTTTTGCTAATGGCACCCAATTCGTCATGGCGTTATTCCAAACTTGACTGATTTCAGATAGCCACAGTAAGTATGTTTACTTTCAAGAAACCCTTTCATTTTCTTGTTTCGTTGTTGTTCGTTTGACAGCTCCGTTCAATGTATCACCCTAGTCGTCATTTCATCATCTATCATCTATTAAAGCAGGTGACAACAGCTTAGCGCCTTATTCTGTTCTCGGAGAGCGTGCAACCGAGCCAAGAATATTGCACAAAACAGATTCTCAAAGACATGGAGTAGGGTGTGTATTACACCGAAATAAAAATGAAGGGATGAAAGTAAACGTGTTAGGTTTGCACAATTGCATTACATTGCATATCTTAATTGCTTAAACCGTAGTCGGCGCACCAACCTCCATATACGATAAAAATATGAAGCGAGATTGGAATAATCGAAAACAAACGTTGCCATTAAGTAATTAATTCATGATTAGAACAGCATTTCGTTGGTTTATTGATTCCAATTTTGCATGGATTTTTGCGAGATTTGTTGGTATGTTATCTGCTGATAGTTATCATCGGGGAAACTGGTTCAAAATAGTGTCAGAACATTGAGTTGAGCCAAATAAATCTCGAATTCGTAACATATGTTTAATTTTACCATAATTTTGAAATTTCCATATGGATAGGAAATCAAGGAAGACATTTTCGACTTCTTGCTTAATTTTCTGTTCAGAAATGATTTAAACCATAAGAATGAAACTAAAATTGTCCAGTTCGGCTCAGCATGTAGACAGAAGTTTGAAATTATAATATTGCTGTCAATATAGATTACATTGTGTCTGTTTTAAGCATAAATTAATGCCAACCTGAATTAAAATCGACGTCGACCTAGTTTTAAGGCTCAAATCTAAGTTAATATTCAGTCTAGAAATGGCTTTTGTGCAAGCGTAGGCTTTCATGCTCTTGAATTGTGCTGGATAAGGTTTCTTCCAAAATGTAGTAAAAAAACGTTCTGCAATACACCTAAAGATTAAACCTATAGGCCTGTGAAGCGACATGATAAAATTATTTGCAATAAAATGCGAAATATGACCTTAAGTTTTAATTATTGAATTTGCTCAATGCTAGGATTTGTCAGTTATTTTATCGCAATGTTATTAAGCTGAAGTACTGGTGCTTAAACATGCATTCGTTGACATACGGATATTTTGCTTAAACTTTTTTTTAAAAAAATACGAAGTAGTCAACCAAAAGTTTTTTTCTGTGAAAATTAGGCAAATCCAATCTGGCTGATCAAATTGTCATTTTGTCTTTGAAAAGTAGTAAATCCCGATGTCATAATGTCCTCAATACAGTATGTGGCATTAATTTTATACTACTGCAAAGGACGTGGCATTCAGTTAAAATATTATCACATTTCTAATTATCGTATGCATACTAGTGACTTAACGCAGCACACAAAAGATGTTTAAATGAAAGTTTATTTTTACGAGAATAATTGCACTTTTCGTAAAAGCAAACGTTTCGTGAGCAAGAGGTGCCGAAACATTTATACGAAACACAAAATAAATCAGCGCCATTTTGGAGAAAATCAGGCCGTTATGGGAAACGGGGCTTCACGTGACAACACAATGTTTATTTATTTGCGAAAGTCAGCTTAAACATTCGTTTTAATTTTCGTGTGCTGCGCTAAGTCCCTGCTATTAAAAATGTTATAAATAATATATATATATATATGCTATATATATCTGCATTATATCTTATTTTCAGAGCTTTATTTGTTGTGCTGTAAAGATATTGTTGTACAAGATCTGCTTTCATTCTTCATTTACGCCATGAGTAGCCCGTCTAATGTCAACATCAGATGTTTTGATTTCTTAGAAGATGATTTATGTAGCCAATGGTAGATAAGATCTTTTAATATAAATGAATAATATTCATCTCTCCACCCTTTAACCTTGTACAAGGCAGAAGTTCATAAAACCCATCTCATCCACAATCCAACTTAGGGAAATGATGCATATAATTTTTCTTTCGTACGCCATATCACTTTTGTCGTCCATTCACTCCCATATTATTATTTTTGTTAACATCTTTGTTCCTTACACAGACTTCACCGACTTCAATGGACTTCAATGAAGATATTTCGTTTTTTGTCACTGTATGTAAACAGAAAATTAATATGGTGATGACCATTTCTGACATGTAAACATCTGTCAGGAACGTACTACGATTGCGCATGCGCAATGTTTTGGTGTTTTGGATAAAAGATGTTGTTGTCGAACGTGTTTTGATATCTTCAAAGTTGGTCCATGCTACCACAGTGTCAGAAAAGATTCGTCTTGGAGGGCGAATAAATAATATTTCTCTCTTTTCTTGAATCTGGTCCAAAAACATGTACTCCACAAGTGCATAAAACCCATCTCATCCAGCATAAACTTAAGCAATTGATGCAAATAAGTCTTTTTTTGGAACCACAAATCACTTTTGGCGCCCTTTCACTCTCATATCGTTGTTTTGTCCGTACCAAGATTCTTGAACGTCAATGAAGAAACAAAACATTTGTCGTGCAAACAGGAAATGAATATGGCCATGGCTATTTCCGACATTGTTCTGTTAATGAATTCATAACAAAAAAAACCAGCAGGGGACGAAATGAATCAAACGCACAAATATGGCACAAGTGAGCATGCGCATTGCGCAACCTGTTTTTCAAAGGCAAAGTGCACTTTAATTGCAAACATTTCATGACATTTGAATTTTTAATGCCGGATGTACAGCACAAGTATGTAGGCCTATACTATGAGGCCCAAATTCGACGTTTGGTAATGCCCTTGATATGATGGGCGTCAAAGCGAATGATAGCAATTTTCCATTGATTTTGAGTGAGCATGCGGAAGTGCATTTTTAATATTTTACCATTATCAACCCACGCAATTCTGGTAGACGGTTAGAGGAGGTCGGTGGTTCACATTATGGTCCTTTTCCTGGTAAACATGATGTGGTTTTTGTGCAAATAAAATAAGTACCGTAATTTAAACAACTTGCGAGGGAGGAAAGGGAAGAAGAAAAGGGCGAATTATTACATGTAGACAGGAATGGCCGGTGGATAATGGAATAAGTGGTAAAATAGACAATTTTGTTATAGGTGGTCCCAAAATTATAGTTGATAACTCGATGAGAAAGATAAGGGCCCATTATTAGAACTCTTGAGCACGTGTAACTAATCACTGGTGCGAAACATTTTAAATTATCCCAAATTTTAATTTCATTGCACAGTTCTGTTCTGAATGCCTAAACGTCAATATGGATTTTCCGACGTGTCTAATGAATTGGCCGTAGTTACGCTTGTAAATTCGCTAGCAAGGGGATTATGTTGTCGTTTTCTATAAATCAACGCCTAGTAGGCTATATAGACTTGCGTGTCAAGAGACCATTCAGCTGCGTTAGGTACCTGGGCAAAATCGATTTTTATATGTTTTAAAATGAAATTAGCTAATAATTTTTTCAAACACGAACTAAAGAAATAGACATATGTTTTACTTCGGGAGCCCTGAAGGACTGTCTGCAGTGTACCTTTGTCAATGGCAACTAGCATAGGTGTACCAAATCTCGTGACAGTGGCAGTGGTATATCGAAAATCTATTTTTAAAATCTGCAATGCAGGATATGAGTCATAACGAACGGAAGCACCCAGCGAGTGCCCACCTCGTTAATATGAGACTTGCTAATTAATCTATGTACTATTTAATGAGTATTTCCGTGCATTTGTGCACAAATTAAACTTCCGAGCTTGTGCTACCTGCATGGGCTATACATGTTATGTATGTATAAAAGCCACTCTGGCATCGCAAGGATAACGCGTTAATAATTGATTTGTTTAAAATAAGGCAGGGCCACCGCCAAACGAAAATTGCCAACATTTTCGCACTAATTGCACTTTCAGGGTGGGTTAAAACGTTTTACGGGCGCCGCCTTATGAATTTTTCAGTGCTTGACTTTTAACAGACGCCATTTTGACCCCCTTTCGGAATGGCTGAGTATTTATAGCGGTGCTTGAGTTCGAGAGCAATCTCAACTACATTTCCTTGGATCGTAGAAATCAAGTCTGGAGTGGTGTTTTTATTACTACTTTCAAACTAAAAATATTTGGCAGCATATACATGTATTAGACTATTAATTATATAGTGAAGTTTTCAAATTTCTTATAATGTGCTAACGGCATTATGTCATCATTTTAAATTCCCGAATAAAATAACTATTGTTTCTTTATCATCTTTATTAAGTTGGCAAATGAGCCATGATTTAGTGCTTGAATAAAAAATGATATTAAAGCATTCCAAAATTGTATGCGATTCAGTAATCGATTTTTTCAAATGGTTCAGGTTTTACTCATATCTATTTGGAATACTGTAAATGTTAATAGCGTCTTTAATTGTTCAATATTTTCAGCGAATATTATTTAATACCTTATATTTCACATCAACCAGCTCATTAAGTATAGACGTACATGTACAGGTATTGGCAACAACACGTTTTTATTCAAATAATGGGTTTGAAATTGTGCTATTTTTATAGATAGCTATCTCTGATCACTGCCTAGTGTTATTTGATAGGTTTTTCATTTATCAGCAGCCAAACCCATGCTATTCAGGTGAGGCTATAATACTTAGTGATTACTGGATTTATGGATGGGTTAAAAGATCAAGAAGAGGCATTAAAAACTACCATATTACAGAGGACTTTCGCTAACAACCTTTTTATCGTTTTATTTTTATATTAGGTCGAACCCCTTTTTATTAATGAGCTCATATGGATGCTCTAGTATAACCCAAATTCGTCGTAATTTTGTTTTATGACCGGAATTTGAATGGTTGTTTTTGAAGGATCCGAATGGCATATGTGTAGGTCATTTTTAAATAAATGCTCTACATGGCGTGTTTATAGTCGATTGGTGTCATATAATATTAATATTTCATTTAGTGTACTTTATTTGGTAAGTGCAAGATATGCATTATTTGGAGCTAGAGTTTGAGCTTTACTTAATTCCCTAGTAAACGTTTTTGGTAATATTTAAAATGTATGAATTCGGTAGCGAGTTTCTCCAACAATAAACTTAATTATGCGTAGTCGTTGATTAGACCTGTCATTAATTGGTGGTTTGGTTTTAGGACATAGTGGTAGTTCTAAAGTGACTGTCTTTGATATGGTAACTTTAAGTTTTACTTGTTGTCTAGAAATATTTCTTAAACTATAACATGGCGAATAATAACTATCAGACCAATCATTAAGCAAATTATGAATTATCATGGTAATTCCCTTCCTATCCTTCGCTTAATATTTTTATCTTGAATCCACCAGATATGTCTCAATGAAGTATAGATGTACCATTTAAAGAAGCACAACTATACAGTATATACTGAATTTTACGCTTTCTCTACGCACTGACTCACTCTCAACCTTAATGGACATTTGCACGTATTAAGGATGAGGCTGGAGTGACCACTTGTTTGTGTCATCCGATCCTCATTCAAGATTTCGTTGGATTTCTGAGGAAATATCGCGTTGGTAAATGCATGTTTGCGTGCTGTTTTGAAAGAGATATGAAAGCCGAATATGCGTAGAAAGATTTTTTTTATATATATTTGAGCAAACATATTCCAAATTGTTTTCCGTGTCCATTTCGCCTAAATCCTCGTAGCCTGCGACTATATGAATATCGAAATTGACATCATGAGCATGCGTATGTATATTTTATAAGGCAGAAGGGGGTTATGTATTGGATTCAACTAGGCCTACTTGAAAATTCAGGCCAGATAGCTCTATGCCAGCGCTACCGGAGATTTTATCACTGCTCAGGGTTATGTGGAAAAAATTTATAAGCCATCGCATGCCTCATGAAGCTTGTATGGCTGCTGAAAACTGTGTGCCTACGCTTATGGAAAATAACTTAACTTCTGCCTATATAGCATCGCTGGAGGGGTGCTATAGCTCATAGTGCCGCCCGTTAATACTCGACCCATTTTCCCAAATTCTAAGCCTTGTTGAATATGCGCAGCCATGTTATTTGTGGACGTTCGGGGAAGTCTTGTTAAGAAATATTTCCTACGTATCGTCCAGTGATTCTAGCAAAATGCTAATACACCAACTCAGATAAATAACGTGGAAGAGAGATTTCAGAGAATTTGATCAAGCTGAGCATTATACAAGCCTAGGTGATTTAGCAAAGTGAGTGCGACATACAGAATATCGCCATAAAATTCGTGGAACAATCATTCAACATTGCAATGATCAATTCCAATACTATCCTGGAAATACATAATCGCAAAGTGTTCAGTGGTTTTTTCAGTCAGGTTTTTTATAACTCGTATAGCCAATAATTTGTATGACATAAATTCTAGAAACTTGCAATGTAGCTCTTTGCTAGTAAGAAAGCCTTTACGTTTAATTTTAGCAATTATGATTCTCAACCATTTTTTAATAGAAACAAATTGTTTAATTGATTTTGCTTTTGTTAGAATTTAGTGAAAATTTTTAAAGACATTTAGATTTCGACTAACTTAATTTTTAAAAACTTAACAGATCAGCCTCGGTGAATTTGCCATTCGCGTCTAAACTTTATTCAAAGCTGCTGTAGTTAACATTTGTATAGAGCGGCTTACCCACATTGATTTCTTTAGATTCCGATTGAATATAATTTAATTAATGGAAACCACTTTTAGTGGAATTGATCTCAGATTAATTTATACAGCAAGCCCATGACCTAAAGAAATTCTTCCAGTGTTTTTCGAAAAACTCTATATTGGCATAATGCCAGACTTTTTTTTATAATCCATTTGATGAAGGCTGTAAAAATGAACTAGATTAATTGTGGTTACATTAATAGCTCGTTGCATCATGTTCCGTTAATGAAATCTTTGATATTATGAAGTTGATACGAAATTAACCAGCTATACAAGTCCTATGTACGCTATACTGTTCGCGGTATGTACTTTTACTGTTTGCCTTCGAAAGTCAGAAATAGCTGCTGTTTCACTACTAGTCGTACTGCTATTATTTGCAATGTTACGAACGTATACTATATTAATTTTATATTTATGAAACCGTTTGCTTTAAATTAATGCACTGTCTTGCTAT
Organism: Rossiulus vilnensis; assembly: GCA_034700785.1. Lineage (NCBI taxonomy): Eukaryota > Metazoa > Arthropoda > Diplopoda > Julida > Julidae > Rossiulus > Rossiulus vilnensis. The sequence goes on from JAQIXS010000004.1 coordinate 52,810, forward strand.
AGAATGTTTATTTGCTGATTGACATTAAGCATTCACAAACGGTGATTTATCGGATATTGAAATAAATATTGAACTCTTTAAATTCATCAATAATATCAATGTCTCACATAATATGTATTTACTCATATATATATATATATATATATTATATAATGTGCGTATATAATGTGAAACATTGATATTATTGATGAATTTAAAGATTTCAACATTTATCGGATGAATCGGATATAAACATTTATGTATATATAACAATATCTTTTAGTAAAAAAATATTGATGCGAGTGATTGTTAAACCTAGCTAGTTTCAACAAAATAGCAAATGTGAAATCCCGACTCTAAACCAAGCCCCACCGAAACGAATGCCCATTATGCAAGAAAAAAATTACTGAGACATTTTTGCCTCAAACACTTGTTATAATTGCTTTAATTTTTTACCTTGTAAAATTGATTGTCCAGTAGGTTGTGCGTAATTTTTTATAACTTCAAAATGCTACATTTATTAATTTTAAAAAAATAAGTAAATTTGAAAAAAATCCGTTATGTTACTTCCGGAAATAGGTGTTTCCCTGCAACGCTATCTCCAAAAGAGGTTGCATAACGCGTTTTTTTCAAGTTTATTTTATGTTTTATAAATGAAACGGAACATTTTAAAATTATAAACAATAACGCAGACGCCAGTGGACAACCAATTCTACACTGGAAAACCCAAATTAACAAGTATAATAAGTATTTGACGCAAAAATATGGGTGCAAATTTGTTGCACGGTGGACATCCTTTTGACTCCGCCTTAAGGGGCGAAGCGCATCAACATCGTTTATGGCCGGGATGTCAATCCAATTTTGTGACATCAATGTGAGGAGACCATAGCCGCGATCTTCAGGGCATTCAGCCTCAGGTTCATGATCCTACTTTCTGGTGTCGGACAACAACAATGGCCCAAATATCATTTTGACAGGAGAGCATCAGAGACCACCCTGGTGGAAAGACCAGTATATATCAGTACAGTAGTACAAATATGCTGATATGCGATGATATTAGTAAAAAGAATTGTGATACTTATTTGATTAGTCCAAAAAAGCACTATTTATATAGCGATATCAGCATCAAACTACAGGTGTAGTGATATCAGTAGAGAATCACATACTGATCTTTTAACCAGGGCAGTTGTTTCCAATTGAAGACCAATTAATCAGCTTCCGTTTTTCTGGGACACCACACGGCCATCCCAATCCTCCCACCCACCAGTCAGCAACAACTGGTCCCAAAACGCTCGTATTCAAGATGGCGTCCTGGCCACAGGTGCTCGCACTTACCCTTCTTCTTCGGCTGTCGATTTACCTTCGCTATAGAGGGGCATAGCAAAGACGACAGAAAGGACTAACGACGCAATTATTCCCAGCCTCATTTCCAGGCGAACGGCGATGGAGTCCAACAATGCGCACTTGCCCAGGTCAAAGGCAGGAGGGTTAGTGGGGGGCTTGTTTGTGCCTGCGTCGCAACATGTTCCTCTCTTCAGGTGGCTAATCCGGCAAGATTGGGGCTCGCCGCATAACCGGGGCGGTCAAAGGTCAGCGCGAGGGGCGCCCGGCATTTCCGCCGCTGGGTCCGTCGTGGTCCGGCCGACGACGGAGGACCACATCGGACACGTGACACTCGCGCACACAGCAAGAATGGCGGAAGAAGTCTCCTACATGGTCGACGACCGGTCCGCTTCGGAGGAGCTTCGGAGGAGAGCGACTAGGAAGCGAGCTTCTGGAGCTGGAAAATCCGCCGGGGAGGAGGAGCACGGACAGCGTTTCAGCGCCGCCGTTCCTACCACCACTGCCGCTAGCAGCTACTGGAGACGCTCTTCTGGCGGCAGCGGCGCCGGCTGTTGGACCGCTTCTACGCAGCCAGGGAGGCGGAGGTAGTGCGAGGTGCACGCACGCTCAAATCCGCTTACTGGGGCCGAGGTGGAACGAGCAATCCATGCAATTTCGATTCAACTCAGTACCATACTAGATGTCATATGGAAGGAGGGAAAGCAATATGCCCAATTAATTTCTTACCACCGTCATCATTGCTGAATTGAATTTCTGGGAGCTTAACGCAATTATTTGGAAGAGAATTTCAGCGTCTATGGCAAGATAAAATAAACCAATATGCCATTACAATTCAAATCAGTACCCTACTGTCACCAACCGAATGCCATGTAGTAGAGGTGAAATTTACGTACTCAATTAATAAGGCGTTTACCACCGTCATCATTGCTCACCAGACCAATAATATGGATTAGAATTATGGAACATCGGCGAATTTTGAATGAAATGGCTGAGGAACACCCAAGTTTGATGGTGGAATCATACCGGTGTGAGGGATTTGAAATAGGGATTAGGAAAGGGGTATTCATTTACACAAATTGGTTTTCACGAATTTTGATGCTATCTTTCACCGTTATAGCGAACGTATGAAACGGATATAACGGACTAATTTGGCACTTACATAATTCAAGTTTCAAAAATCTCCGTGTATTTTTCGGTTTCCCTCAGTTGCCCCAATTGACTAATTTTGCTAAGGGAAAGCATAACTGAACAAACTTCCGGCTAGACAAAAGCTCCACTTATCAACACGGATATAAAGATTCACGGTTATAACGAGCAAATTGTGTCGATCCCTTGACGCTCGTTATAACCAAGTTCGACTGTATTTAAATAATTTCGGAATGTTTGACTGCAACAATGTGATTTTAGTTTAAAATAACAAATATATCAGTAATTTTTCAATATCAAATAGAAGCTACAGTATCACAAAAGACTAGTGAAAATATCATTTGTAATATTTTAAAATAAAGATATTTTATACAAGGTGTTTCAGTAAGCAATATATGTATTCCATAGACCAATTCCCAATCATTTGAAAAAGCAATATTTATTTGCTTGAGTTTCTTGATTTTTTTATAATTGTTAATTAATTTCCCTTTTTTATTTATTGTTTTATTTAGCCTTTTATACCTAAAACCGCAAGGTCTCCAGGAATGACCAACCTCTGGTGCACTCCAAATATTTGCAGTTCTGGAGACTTGCCATTACACTTACCCATTCTTTTAATGGAACTAGCAAGAATCGGTTGGAAGGCTGAAGGCATTAACACCCTTGTAATGTAGTATATAATATCTGCAATTAGTCTATTTAAGAATGACTCTAGAATACTGTATGCTCACATGGTGTATTTTATTATGCATGTTCATGTATAATAGATATTTCGAGAGATGAATGTTATTAATAAAAATATATGCGTTTGGTTAGATCCAACAAACCATTCAAATTGGATCAAATATTAACCTGCACATTTTTATACGATTAATTAATAATTTGCGACTCCCTATGCCGTGTATACGGCCAGGCTTCAATAGGCTAGTTTGGATATGATTATACATTCACTTTTTATGACTTTCATTGTATGCCATCTTTTTTAAATCAGAAATTGCATATCGAATGCAATGTAATGTTCATTGTAAAGCAATCCCATTGGTACCAATATGAATTGCAAAGACCAAAATCGAGAATAGCATACTATGCAACGTACTTCCGGAAATGAATTCTTGTTCACGCAGACGCAATGTCATTTGGCATGCTTTTTTCGCAAACTGTATATCTTCAGTCCCCACTAACCGAAGCCACCATAAACGAATTTTAATGCACTACTACTTACTATGGGCTATGATGTGCGCCGTTACCAGAAATGGTAGTGGCAGAGTGCGCATGCGTGTGTATGTGTGTATCGAAAAGGGGGTGGGGTGTACGGAGGGCGCTTACTGCTTTTATCGATCCGTGAAAGGGTGTAGCGTGGATGCTAGCATTGCTTTGCTCTATGTAGAATGTGGAAGGCGGTAGTTGCAATCCATCTAGACGCCGAAATCCCTCGATGAAACATGGATGGAGAATGGAATTAAATGGCAAAGCGAGGCTACTGCACTCTAGCTCTCTCTCTCTCTCCTTCTTTCTCTTTCCAGTTCTACTCCTCCTTCTCTTCAGTCCTTTAGCCCGAAGATTAGCTCGGGTCTGTATCCAGAGAATGTGCTTTAAGTGACTGCAGACCTTAGCGATCGAGGTATGGCCCTATCTGGGAGTCTAATAGCTTCTGTTGACTCGATAATGCGACTAAATGCGATGTAATGCCTGTCTACTGCAATATTCACTTCGATGCTATATCTGGACCCACTATAGGCTGGTTTTTTCCCCAACGCACCATGACATGGAATTTTTCATGCTGCACGTGTCGACAGGGTTGGCAATCGGCCTGCCGCTTGCCCTTAAAATTGTCGCTTCTTGACTTTGGCCAATCTGGTCAATATGGTCAACGTAATTCACAACTGATTTTGTTTCGCGAATATCCATTATGACGAAAATTGTGTTATGCGAGGCGCGTGATGCATTGTCAAGATGTGTTTGTGAGTTTTGGAATGTGCCTTGGGTTGGGGTTGACACCATGGTACTAATCCGTATTGAACATGACGTCGTTTTGAACCAGTTTCTATTTTGCTTTTGCGACAATGCCACGAAATGTTTTACAAACATGTTTCTGGATTACGATTCACGTTGTTTATTGTGCAATAATAATATTCTTAAAGCGTAGTCATTACAGTTAATTTGCAATTTATCTACTGGTCGAAATATACATACATGTAGCAGGGATTCTCGAAAATATACTTTATATAATGATAGATATTATTTAAGTACACTTAGGTCTTATATAAACATGAATCTGATTATGTTGGTTTCAATCGCAATGTTAAAACTTGAAATAGTCTTGCTTCAAGCTGGGTTACATGGGCGTATTGTGGAAGTTCTCTTGGGAATTTTTGTTGTGGATGATTAGGGGCGTTTTCATAATGCAATGCAATTGTAATCTAAATATTGTGCCTGCACGCCGTCGCATTTATCTACTTGTTGCCATATTATCATATACATACCCCCAAAAAAGAGCAAATTTTGCGTGTAAATTCTGGGATAACCAAGCGAGATAGTTAATGCAAAATTATAACTAATTTTCTAACATTTAATTTGTGAAACACATAATGCAAAACTGTTATTAATTTGCCATAATTAAGAAATGTTTTGATCAAGTTTAACGATAAAATATTCAATTCAATTCAACTCAGTACCCTACAATCAGTAAGTGAATGCCATGTGGTAGAGAGGGGGGGGGGGAGTGATCAATCAACCTAATTTATTCGGCGAATGCCACCACATCTGGGTAGGCACCAACATCATCGCCGAATTTAATTTTTAACAGCTTAAGGCTATCCTTTGGAAGAGTCTGACAGCATGAGGTAAATAAGACCAATAATGTGGGTCCGAATGAGCATGCAATTCCATAAGCGGATTAGTATGACAGTTTCTACCACCTCGGTGGTTTCGTTTAAGAATTCCCTTCACCAAATTAACGTTTTCCAACAATGGAAACTTTTCAAAATGCCCCATGCTTATAGCTTTCCGTCTTTATCGCAACGTGTTATATTGGAGTCTCTGGATCATTTGGGTAACAAATTCATATCGCTGGTACTCACTCATGACAAACATACCAGTGAATTAATTAATACACTTTGTATCAAACTGCTGTAAAAGTTTCGATATAGATAATGTTTGTTGCTTAGAGGATTGCTTCGGGAACTTCATTCATAAGAGCTCTAATTGTAACTATCATATACGAACAAAGGCATCAAGACAAACTGCAACAATATTAACATAATATAAACAATATTTAGATTCCTTATGCTAAAACATTCGAAAACAACAATAAAATAAACATCTTAAATAACTGCTTAATTAAAAATCCTCAACTTACGAGTAAAATCATGATAAAGACATAAAGTGTACACTGCATATATATACACAAAAGAAACATTAAATTATTTTAAAACAACATGTCTGGGATTTAACTATTAACTAAGCAACTCGTATGTTATCTGCATTTAGTTACAGATAACATTATTTAAAGCGCACTTTAATAATTTAGTTTAAAATCATGTTTTTAGCTAACTACAATGTTTAGAATACCTGAAATAATTATAGCTAAACTTATGATATGATTTAGGTTTTCTGTTGCATATTTTCTAAAGCAAAAATGTTCATTGAAACGAAACATTGTGAATATATTTTCAACATTTGAAAAAAATGGTATATAGAAAAGCATGCACAGTGTTTTGCGGCGCTTTTGTACATTAATAAATAATATTTTTTTAAATTTCAAATGTATTTTTTAAATTTCAAAGATATTTCAAAAACCATTATCTATTAATGTACAATATCGCCGTAAAACACTGTGCATGATTTTCCATATACCATTTTTTCAAATGTTAAAAATATATGCACAATGTTTCGTTTCAGTGAACATTTCTGCTGTAGAAAATATGCAGTATTTTTTATTTAAACATTATTTGGCTAAAACATTGCGGTATTCTAAAAAGTTTCGAGAATCAGCAGTACAACGTTTAGCCCAACTAATATTGTTTATTGATTGATGATTATTTTGAATATGATTAATATTCAAGGTTCTAGCAGGTTAAATTATTACCGTAAGGACTGAATGCAAATTGAAATATTCATACATATTGCGTTGGAGAGCTTTAGATTGATTTCACATTATCATATATTGCATATCTACTATATAACCGGATATGTATGTTGTATTTCTGCTGCATGGTGTTTATTTCCCTGCGGATCTGATGAAAAATTGATCCATGATGTCCTGCATTATGGATTTTCTACCGCACGTTTTGTCTGCACACCAAAATATGAATCGATTTCGAAAATGACAGTATGTGTAATGGCATTTATATTCGCATCAATTTCTAATTTGATATATACATAAAGTTTTGAAAGTTCGTGGAAAGCTTTGACTATCATATATCCTTGTGTTGATTGGTTGACTGTAATGGCTTTTGTTAAGTCTAAAATTAACTATTGACCAAAACAATTTAGCTTAAATCCACACATGGTTGAGCTTAGCATATTGAATTCATGCGAATACTTGCCATTAAGGTTCGTTTCAAAATACAAATTATGGTAGTTCTTATGTTTAAGTACATTTGTAAAGTTTTTGTTCTTTTATTTCTGAAAAGTGGCTTTCAAAAGCAATAACTTAAAAATGCCGACATTCCCATTTTCCAAAATAGTAGGATTTTGGAATAATTTACAGTGGTGCACGTTTGTAGGACGTTGACGATGATATACAACAAATCTGTTCCGTCAGAAATTTTCTTAAATTCTTCCAAGTTTCATTTTTGCTTGTCGGGCCTGTTTCATTTTTGCTTGTCGGGCCTGTTTCATTTTGACTATCTTAGGGATGATTTTTTTGGTCTGTGATGTGCAATTGTGATTCAAACAATTTATCGTAGCGAATATATAACTGCCGCCTTATCTCATCGCATATCTGCGAATGCTTTTTTATAAATCGATTTATCGTCTCCACCTTTAGACTGGAGACGAGGATAAATCCGCCGCACAATCTCATTTCCCCATTTTATATTCGCGACAATTTCAGCACCATTTCAAGATGGCGTGCCAGGTTTTACTCAAAAGAGCATGGCTCTTTCTCTTCTTCTTGTACCTTGGCCCCTCAATAAAGAGTATAGAATAACCACGTTTACATTAGTGTCACTATTAATAACTATGGATGCCGGTAGTTTGCCATCTATTGCCTCATCCATTTTGATCATCCCAGGCACTGTGCGGCTGGATGCTTTCAAGCGGCTTCAATTCGGTTATTGAAATCCTGACCGCATCGATTATAGGTCCGAACAATATGATAATCGATTTTTCTACTTAAAAATGCTTTGCCTCGTGCTGGAGCAGTATTCCTTTTTCTCATTGTATCCCTGATAATAGTCGGATGTATTCAATTGCAATGTTAAGATGTATCTCCTCTGCTTGCAGATTACTGGTATTTCACTTTATCCCATATGTGTATATAATTTGACAGATGTCTGCTAATGTTGCAGACCACGCAAATTTGTAGACGATGCATTTTTTCGATATCCATCTGCTGTCTCTACAGCTATAAGCCTAAAGCGGAACTAAACTGAACTTGGTCGAAGGTTAGGTCTATAGGACTATAATTTGGACATATTTTTTTGTTCTGATTTGAAAGACAAGCTTATGTTCATGTCATCACAACGTAGAGTGCACATGGATTTCAGCTGTAAGGTTCACCACGAATTTTGTATTACTCGCAGCATGTTTCTCTTTCCTGACATCTATGTTATGTACGCACTTTCATTTTGAATGATGTTTTATGCAATGTGTTTTATTTGCTTATTCAGGACTATTGTTACAGGATATTTTACCCTTCCTTCGGAGTGCAATTAATGCCTTGTGGCAAACTGCAACAAAAATAAATTGGAAATAGTCGGTCTTGATAAAGTTGCTGCCAATGCCATTCTCCATAAAATAAGGAATGAAAAGTTTTTTTTTATAATATGTACTTCAATAATATATTATATTCATGCTAGAGGTAGACAGTATTTATTGTAAAGTTTCATGAAGGCAAGTTATTTGTATTGTTTTTATGCATTAGGCAATACATTGTTGTTTTATGTATTTGGCGAAAAAATACATTGCTATTTTTATATACATACATTTGACAAAAATGTTGTATGGCAGCATACCACCATTAACCTTAATTAAAGTTATAAAACAGCATGCATTCTATTCACAATGGGTATTATTTTTACTCATTGAAACGGTTTTATTATGCCTGACCTGTGAAGTTGACACAGCAGCGATGTTATAATTTCTTCCTTATTCAAATTCAAAAAAAGTCATTCTGCAATTTAACATTATAATATTATAATATTAAATGAATGCTACACTATCTTAAATATGACAATATGTGATTGACAATTTAATATCGTGTTTTGTATTATAACGCATCCACATCCTCATATAACTACTTCATACATATTTTTAACTTTATTTTCTTTATTATATATATTCTTTTATATTTACTTTACCCGCATAAAAAAATCAGCCAGAAGGGGCATACTCCCTTAGTGCTTTGTTCCTTCTTCTTTTTCTAGTACTACTGTATTTAATGTATTTTTACGTAATTGACAACATTTTTGCAACGAAATCATTGTAAGAAAATGTTGATACCAAAAATCAATTGTTCTACCCCAATAAAATCGGTATAATTTGATATTTATGGTAAAACTTTAAATAATTTCCACATTTCCCTATTCATGCCCACGCATGCATTTAAGGACAGCTGATTTAATAAAGGTTTTCATTTTCGCTTCGGATATTTAGCCAGTTGATACGTACGAACATATGAACCATTATTAAAAACGAGGAAGATTTCTTTTAATTTTGGCGCAATTGGAGAAATCGCATTGAGCATTTTGTCAAGCATGTCTGAAATTGCTTTCATGACTAGAATTTCATGGGGGTAATCATCATCATCGCCATTTTTTTGCATGTTTAAGAAGGAAAGCCAATATTCTTCTTGATCGTTTATTTAAATGGCTTTTATTTCTGGAAGCGTTTATGACATTCGGTATGGATCTCGACAGAATATGCATGTTTGCCATGATTTCTTGCTCTTTTATTTCAACGGAGTGCTCGAAGTCGGTTCCAGGTCCATAAATGCCGGCAAAATGGAGTTAATACGTCAAACAGTTGTAGTAATCTCGTATTGAAACAATCTGCTTCAAGTACATGGCGACCTAGTCAATTTGCCACAATGGCAATTGGCATGCCTCCAAAGTATTGTACTACAACGGTGAAGCAATGGAGCCTGATTTCTTTGCCGCTCTGGCTTTTTTCAATCATGTCACATGTGTCTCCTTGTTCACACATTTTGAACTTAAAAACTGAGGCCACGCTGATCCGCTGCACTGACTTATTTACATGTAGATAATGTTTACTGAGCAGATTGGACTGAAATCGATGTGGAATGGCATGCCTGACACGTAACTACAAAATGTCAGGTGTTGTGATGATTTGTTAGACACTGTATAACAAGCCATTTTATGATAAGCGACTAATTCGGAGCTGTAAGTCGGATTTTGCGTCATTTAAATTTGTAATTCTCTTCCAAAGAATATTTTCAGCTACTTGAAATTCAATTTAACAATGAAGAAGTTGACTACCTTGACGAGGGTCGGGGTAAAAAAAACATCTAATACATTTGGTACATGAATTTCACACCTCTACCGAATGGTAATTGTTGACTGGGATTAATGTACAGTATTTAGTCTACTCTAATTGAACATAGACCTACAACCAGAAATGATTTATAGTATTTCGTGTCTATCCGAGATTGTTTCTAGGCGAATTCCGGGACATCTTAATTCCTCTTTTCGTCACCTACTTGTGCCACCCTGACCTGCATATTTTGTGTCCATGGTTGCCCAGGGGATTAATATACATTATACAATTTTCATTAAATAATTTTCACCCAACAAACTTGCTTATTAGATTATCTGTTTTCAGCTGTTTTATATAACGCTTAATTTGTATAATATATCGAAATTTACAAATAACTGTGGTTTACCGAACTAATTCATATCACTTTACATTTTATAATGCTGCAATAAACTGGATTCTGTCCAATAGGTCTAAGTACTATAGTAAATCAGCAGATGACTCACTTCATAACATGCTTTGACCGTTGCAAGATATGCAATTAAACTTCTATCGGGTATTTGAAAGCTCCACTAACGTTAACGGTCGATTTACGGTTGCGTGTGTTTAAAAAATTTGAAATTTAATGACATTGCTGTAGTTTTCAACCCTTATTAATAATAAAGGGAATGCCTTTGAGGATTGTTTTTAAAAAAAACGCGATTAACAAGCGATGACTTGATAGTCCGCACAATCCTCACATTGTTTAAAAATATCCAATATGTAAATGTAAATTAATTATTGACTTATAAAAAACTTTTGTTTTAGTAAAAAATGGTGAGCAGAGAGTAATGGGGCACTTTGCGCAGTTCTATATACCAATTTCGCATTAAAAAAATATTAGGAAAAGCTTTAAAAAACTGTAAAAGGCAGTCGAAAATGGCTTAGGAAGCGTAGAAATTGGTGACATTTTAGCTGTTATGGTAACAGACTTGCCTTATAATGGCCTTAATAATGCCATAGGTTATCATATTGCCGAAATTAATATTTCATGTCCAACGGCAAGCAAGGATAAGTGCTACATTAATTTGGCAAGTGCCTGCGCACTAATCTCACTTACTCTCACCAAGTAAGTAACTAATACGTCCTCACTAATTCATGGTTTGTCCCTTGGTGATTTGCGAGAATGGTGGAAGGAACGGCCCCGTTTTTAAGACAAGAATAAAACTAGGACATATTTGTGCAATCATTACAATAATTGGAGGTTTATGGTGAGATAAAAAGTAGATGCTTTACAAATGATTCAATTTAAATACATTAATGCAATTTCCTGCTATAATGGAATTGGTAAATAGCCAAGATGGCGCAAGTGGTGGCTTTTGGCTTTTCACTTTAAGATAAAGAGTTAATAATGAGCGATGAAGTTCATTGAAATTATTTCACCTCTTTGAAATAAATTTAATTAATACATAATTCAAATTAGAAGAAGTGAAGGTCAGCCACTGAATATCATGATTGGCTGGAGAATCAACGTTATTATTTTTCACTTGATATTAATATACACATTCAAAAAACACCCATCCAGAAATAACCGGAACAAATCTGTCATAAGCAGCCGGATGCAACTGCTTTATTCTGAAAATATTCGGTTCCATAGGCAAGTATATTCTTGCATTTTGTTCTTGCTAATATAGAAATTCTATAGATGACCTTTTATGATGTAACAATGTGAAAATATGCCACATTATCTGTAAAAAGTAAGCGAAAATTGATCGATAAATCTTCTTAAACTTTTTCGTCCATACTTTTAATAATGAATGAAATATACTATTTTTAAGATTGTTTTTTGATTAATTTTGCGTTAGTTTAATCATTTATTTATTTATTTTGCAGCTAATGTGGCCTGTTTTGACATTGCTACCTTAGAAACGAAGTGACATTTTTCTTTTCTTTTAGCTTACAAATAGCGATTATTCGATTAGTTATGAAGTATTCATCACGTTTTGTTACGAGTAAAACATATATCGATTATTTAAAACAAATAAGCGTGTGAGTCTTCCACAATTACTAAGAGGAATATAATGTACTTCCAATATTTGTCAGTTTTGCTAGTTGGGCGTGTGCAGGATCCATGAATACTTTTACAAAGAATCTTAGAATTTTAGCAATAATGGCAATAATGTTAGTATTCAGAATAATGCGTTAGCATTTACCGAATTAATTGGATTATGGATTAGACCCTCTACCAAATGGTATTCATGTACTGAAAGAAGGGTACGGAATTGAATTGAGTACAGAAAGAGCATTACTATGGCTATTCCGTCTAGATGGATATCAACTAACCACTCTCGTTTTAGAAATCGTGAGCTTTAGCACAATTGACTTGATTTCGTCTTTACCTTGGTCTAAATAGGAGTTTGGAAGGAGTTATTCTGCCAAATTTTCAAGTTGATTTTCTTAAGAAGGTAAACTATTTCTGTAATTATTAGCTGACAAATGAGATGGCGTACTGTGTGCCAGCCCAATTAATGGATACCGTGCTATTTTACGCCTTCGAAATAAGAAGCCACTAGTTTAGTTTCTATACTAACGAGTCAACTAACTTAATTCGGATTCTTGTAATTCACTTCAAGGCAATTCCATTCGGGGCAGTTTACGAAATTTAATCATGGCAACAGTACGCTGGGTCTAACACTAGACGACAATTGTTATTATTATTTCAGACATAGCTCGCTCTTATTCCTTCATAAGGTACAATAAGTAGACTCTCAGAAAACTTCGTTAAGCCAAGTTTAATAGCTGCTTGTCATCTGAATGCAATTTACTGGCTGCGAACGTATCTTAATTTTCTACAAAAAATACTAGGAACGTGATTTTTTCATCGGAAATTCTTAGCTCCAAATCACGTTTGGAAACCGCATGACATTGAATTATTAGATTAAAGGCTATGATAGTGTATAAGATGTAATAGAAGAGGGAACGTTAAAATCCACTCCAAAAAATGGCACTTTTGCAGAATTGCTGCTATAATAAATGCGTCATCCGTGGAGTGTACGAGAAAACGACAATTTCGTAATTATGGGCTGCAATGCGAACGATTACTCCCTAAATACCACTTTTATTGTCGCAGAAATTGTAAAGCAACCCAGGAGGTCAACTCCCAACGTTTTATGGAGTTTTATAGGCCTCTGTCAGCATCAATTATTTGCGTTTGGCTCTAAATGTGCGCAAAGATGTTCTAAAAGTTATGGAAGAAAGTAAAAATGTATCATATTTTCTCCCGGTAGGCACTATTTCGGAGTTAGCAAATTGTTAAATTTTCATTAACAATTTAATATTTGAAGTTTTAAACTTAACAACATGCATGAAGCTAGAAAGCGAAACGTGCTGCAGGCTTCTTCTCATGATGCGAAACTTTTTGGTTAAATGTAGTTTAGTTTTCAATACCATGCCATATTTCTAACATTTGCGTTCGCAAAACTTTGTTACTCAAAAGACCGTTCATTAGACAAGTAACACCATATAGTGTAATTGTCACTGAGAACATCATCAAGTGTTTGCCTTACAGTCTGAATTTTCAATCTGCTGCAAGAATCCAAGTGATGCATAGCAAAAACTGACCGTCGGCTGACATGCGTGACGGTGGTTTGCGAAACGTGCCCTTTAAAGTTCACTGATGATTGCATTTTTAAATCAATAGCTTTGTACCGCTGAGCTGAAAGGTCTTATGATGCCCTGGGAGAATTTATTTTACCGATAAATGGCAACTGGCCTTGCAAGTTTAACCGATGATCAGTGACGAAACAAAGATTTGATATACCAGCCATCAGACTGGCTTTACGTTTTGAGATCAATAAGTATGACAGGGGCGCAGTGCATGAGAGAGCCAGAAGTGTGGGCTTGCAATGCATAATTAAAAACAAATTATTTCTGGTCGTGTTATTTAAAAATTTTTTCTTGCGGCTTTTCTGTCACGAACTCGCAACCTATAATTGACCGAAACTTTAGTGGAGTTGGCTGTGTCCTCGTCTGACGTTTTCAGCTACAAGGTTTTTCTCTGGTATTTATTTATTTCCGGTCATCTCATTTTGACCTTATACATACTAAGTAAATATATTCGCCATATTTTTGCATTCATCAACATGTGAAAAATAATTTCTTTAGTTGCATTTTTTAGTTTTTTCCCTCGGCCTTCCTGCCGATGATGCCTATCTTAAATTGCAACTATATATCGGTAATGTTCAAAATATTTGCTAGGCAGAAATGTGAAAGATAGAAACAACTGAATAATTTAAACTCCTCCCATATAATTGTAAACAAAAGTACAATTTCATGGATTGCATTGGTTAAAGCGTATTATGAAACCTTTCACATATTAATTTTGTTACTTTAACAACTTGATTTTGACACTTTGTACATTTAAGATTGAGCCAATATATCAGTCACTTGAACAAAAATTCGTTTTATCGTGACATTACATAACGAGGAGCCATTTGATTGAAACGTGTTGGCTCACAATTCAATTCAACTTGGTACCATACTGTCAGCAACCATATGCCATTTACTAGGGGGTGTGAACCATGAAATCATGTTATTTATTATTATTATTAGTATTATTATTATTACTATTAGTAATATTATCAAGAGGTTATCACCGCATTTTGATGGTCAACATGGTCATTATCAAACTGAATTTCTGTCATCTTAGGGTTAATTTTTGGAAGAGAATTAGAAAGCCTGATAGCATGCAGAAAATGAGACAAAAGTATGGATCCAAACTGGCTTGAAGTTCCATAAGTGGATTTAAATGTATAGTTCTACTACCTTGGGATTTTCGCTATAAGTGCAAAGTGAAAGTCAATGCAGGCCAGTAAAATGTCCAGAAAAGACAAGAAGAAAGGTCTTTAGCCAGAATAAGAAAAACGTGCCTTGAAATAAGTTTAGAAAACCACACAAAAAAACAAGTAGAAAAGACCGACCCAGCCTTCGAACCCGTGTCTCCCGGCTAGTTCTGCTTCCATATTTCATTTCTCGCTGATGAAACGTCCGCTGGCAAGAGCGTTTCAGAGATTTCGCTCATTTCCGGGCATTTTCCCGGTTCACGTTCGTCTTTATGGCTTTACCGTGCATTTTACATTTTGAAGCTGGCTCCATAGCAGTCTGATATCGGACATTGTTGAAATATTGACGCTCGTTCATTATGCATGGCGACGCGTGTGTGTCAGTAGTATTCATAACAAGGTAGAGCGGATCGAAATGTCTGCCTCTGCTGCCTTTCGTGCCACCAAAAGCAACCACGTGGTCAGGTTTCGTGTATCGACTCGCTCATTTTTCGCTTAGATAACTGGTAACCTACTTTTTTTTACCCGTACCGCCTATTTGGATTTGCTGCATTATTCACGCTCGCCTTAGACATTCTTTCACTCCTCATGGCCGGGCTCTAGGCCCCTGCAAATAGTTTATGCTGGCCTGAAGGTTTTTTTTTCACCCAGCAACCTATTTAAGCTCCGATTAGGGCTAATTCCAAAATGTGAGCGGTTGTTATTTCCAGTTTTGCATAAGTCTGCGCTCATTAACCCGAATTTGTTGGTCTTCCGCTCATGGCAGCCCATACGCCATTACCGGAATTGATTTTCCCATTTCTGGAACAGTTGGGAGCTGTTTTTTTATCTCGCTTTTGTGAGGATTTCAAAAATAAATGTACATACACGTTTACATGTATGCGAACGGTGATGCGATTGCATAAACACGGTCCACGTTTGGCACGGCATCAAAACTGTCCTAAATACATTTAGCTGCAATGCACCTTGTTAATGAGGAAGATAAAAACTAATTGTCGCTCGAGTTTTTATCTAATCACTGACTAGTAAATGGTCAGTAATAGATCAAGCAGTCATCTGTGCAGGCAATAGATTTTTACGGTTCACAGAAGTCATAAACGCAAAAACCGTTCCGTAAACATCCATGAATATCCGTCATCAAAACATGATTACGATCTACTTAAAACTGGATGCGTGTTTATGGGTCAATTTGAAAATTTAAAATGCAACGCTATTGTGAGTTTTGGTCATGATATTGAATTTATAATTAAGGTTTTCAAATGTGTGAATAATAAATGAAATAATAATTAATTTAAACTTTTGAATCGGATTTTCTTGGGATAACTTTAGTCTTTTCTTCTTTCATTTATAATGAAAATAAAGGAAATAATAATATTTTATCGATTACAGAGGATCATTTTAAACCCTTTTTAAAGTAATTTAAATTAACTTTAGGAACATAAGACCCTCTGATGGATATGACTCCATTATTAATTGGGTTCTTTTTTATCTGATGGCGGAAAAAATGCCACCGAAACAGATATTCTTATATGTCTAATGAATTTTTGGATAATTCCTTGAAGAGACTGAGAAAGTAGTCTATTTGGAATGTATGCGCCAAGGTGGCGCTGCGCAACAGGCCCATTGCAAATGCCACGACCTTTGCGATGCAAAGCCACTTTCATTTCGTCTTAAAGACACAGCTTACTATTTGGCAGAAACATAAAAATATATTTTATTTTAATGCAATAACGTGAAACTAATGTGAAGGGAATTTTTCATTTGGTACAAGCGGTGTTTTCTTCTTCGAATTGATTTCGTGACGCCTCATTGGTAGGCAATCACTGCTAACATCAATGTTCTGCTCGAATGGCTGCTCACATTTTATTAAGGAGAATGAATTCTAATTATTATCCGTTGCTAAGGTAAATGCATTGGCGTATGGTCGAAATTACCGAATGTTTAGACGTTCATAACTTTAATGTCTGGCTAAACATCAAATTAAAGTGGCTTTGTTAGTGGTTCGGCAATCACCACTAACATTATTGAAATGCTAGTTTGCTGGCTGTCAAGGCGTATCATGGGTTTGATTACGACAACATGTCAGGTGCCTTTGCATTTTAGTAAATCACTCAAAACATAGATAGCGATAATATTTGTTTTCTGAGAATATTGATTTCATTGTGACGTCATTACGGCGCTGGAATGTGATCCTTGATCGCTGCTGCCATCTATCGTTGCTGAGTGATAATGCTCTGCTCCAATGTTTAACATTTGTAGCGGTGAACATGATTGGCAACTGAAAATGTTTGCAAAGAAGCTGCGATTTCTTGGAAATGAAATTGAATAGAACTTGGAAAATATAGAGGCCATAAAATTCCATAATCAATTTATCACACGAATAATGCGCTTCTTGCTTTCCGTTCATCCACTTTCATTTCTTTTGCTTTTCAGTCGGAATCAAGTTAATAGAATACATACTGAGAAATGCTATAATCCCAAAAATTCTGAAGAAAATCCTTTTATATTTCGTTTTGCTTTTGATTGAAAAAGTACTCTTTAGCTTTAATGCTTTAGCTGCATTCCAGGAAGATTTTGAAAAGGATAAAATAGTGTGTAATTGCTAAACTTGTAATTCTTATTAATGTACAAATTTGACGTTTTAAATTACTTATAATCCAATTTCAATTTTGCTGTCATGGTTTTTGGACTCGCAATTTGAAAAACCTTTCAAAATAGTTGTGAAAATTGTAAGCTGAAATTTAATCTTAATTATTTTAAACTTTTATTGCTTATATTAGTCCGCAAGATAACATTTTCCTAAGTAGGTGTTTTAATACGCAGTAAATTTTCCCATTTTGTCACTTTTTACTGACTTTATTCTGATAATACGCCCGTTACAAATTGGTTCCTGACATCTATGGTATACGACTGCAAATGCAGCTGTCTATTTTGGTTTTGTTGATAAAAAAATATAAAACGTTGACGGTAATGCGCATGGGTGAGCTTCTAGTTTATTGACTTTGATGCTCAAAATATTGATCAAAGTTTGACTACGTGACTTACGAACGGCAATTTCTCTTTTTGTCTGCCATTGTTACAGTAATCAACCTTGTCATTCGTTTTATTTCATCTGTAATAGCGCCTCTATTATAAAAACGTCCAAAATAAAAAATATCTTAAAGTACATAATCAAATTCTGTTTTAAGATAGTCATTTTTCATTAATACATCCATAGTTCTTGTCAGACTGAAGGTGGCATGACATTGGCTAACATTTTACTGGCGTTTTGGCATAACATTTATTTTTTGCAGTCATACAATTACCAAAACATGCATTTTTGCTGGACATTTTCCACACACTACATCACCATTTTCGCGATCATTCAAGATTTTAGGATGGAAAAAACTGAAATACGCCCAGTGCCGATTAGGGAGGAAAACTGTTGTGCGACTTGAATAATTGTCCTAATTAGTGGGATTGAATGGGTGTGGCCCGCCATAAACATGCAACGAACCTGTAGGCTACCCCTCATTCTCGTGGAAAAAGCTAATGTGTTGCATGACTGGTGTAGGATATCAATGCAAACTAGAGTGAAATCGTGCAGTTAATCTGGGTGACCAAAGAAAATGATTCAGTTGAGATAATTTTGATTTTGGTCGCTTGTTGTAGCGGCTACAGCGCCACCTGATGGCGAGTGCAAACGTCAGTGGGGAAACGCGTCCGAGAGAGTTAAGTGACGCTTGCTATGCTCGTGTATACAGCATATTAAGCATTGCATTGCATGTTTAACCTTCTCACAGACAGATGCGTTTCAATGTGTTTTCAATTAAGCAGGATAGGTTCTTGACTGTGGAAGCTGAAAGTCGTTGGGTGTATTTGTGGGTTAGCAACCTGGAGCAAATCTTGAAATGTAGGAAGTTATATATGATGAAAGATCTAGAGATCCGGCGAAGGAAACTCTGCTAACAGCATGCATCAGTATGTGTGCCAATCTACACGATCTACATTTTGTCAGTATTTCAACTCAATATCATTGTACTGACAGTAATACGGATTGGGTAGCGCCACACTGCCAACATGATAGTCTATTTAAAGTGGCTTCTGTCATGGCTTCCTTTAAGAGCATGTCGTCAGGGAGAAAGGGGCTTTCCGCGAATCTTTCACTCAGCAACGGCGCTTCAGCCTTCAGCCGACTTCGTCTCCAGATCGTCTGATGCGAAGAAGCGATCAAGGAGGATTGTGCAGCGATGGGCTTCTGACCCATCGCCGTTAATTTCCGAAATTCGCAGCGCTTCCAGACTCATCGAAGTGGAGGCCTGGCGCAGAACTTGAGGAATTCAGTCAGGAAAAAAAAAGTCAGCGATCGATGAAACCGATGCATGCCGGGAAGCAGCAGCGACGCCATCGCCAACGTCAGTCGGCGGCTGCGTAGAAGTGCTCCAACGATCCGAGAGGAAGACTTCTCGCAGTTGCAGCCAGCGAGCGGCCAAATCCGCAAAGACGATCCGGTAGGATCGGCGGTGCGGCCATGGCGACCCCGTGAACCCGGAATCCGCGGACGATCGGCCGAATGCTAGTGGTGCTAGGTCAGCCTCCTCGGGCCGGTCGTAAGAAGCTCCAGATGTGTGACTGTTCCACTCCGAGGATCTCTCGCTCGTAACGCCATCACACATCCCATGGATGGAATCCCAGCGACCGAGATCGGTCCCGGCCCATCGCCTTTCGACCGCCGGGACATAGCGGTCCTGAGTTGCTTCCGAGGATTCGATCTCTGATCGCCAACCCCTGAGTGTCTTCGTGTCGACGCCTACACTCCAGCTCTATGGGAGAACCGACTGCGTTTGCTTTCTTCCTTCACTTATTTTTCATTTTTGCTCTCATTCCCGCTCGTGAGACCCAGACTCCCAGGTAAGTCAACTTCATTGCTCTCGTGTTTTGCGCCCGCAATTCGGCTCGTGTTTGCTGCGCTCTCGAGCAGCTCGAGCTCACCCTCCATGCATGCGCAGGCTGCCGCAAAGGGCACGTGACGTCATTGGGCACGCATGGTTTTCACTCTGCGTTCGATAGCAGTTTATTGCTAGAAGCAAGGGATTTGCGCCGAAACCACTTGATTCACACCGAAGCTAACAAAACGTCAGGGTGAATTGGTTCCATTTAACCCCATGCAATTCCAGTCCTTTACGTTCGCTTCAACCTGCTTGTGTCTGATTTAGACGTTTTGTTTGCTTCGGTGTGAATCGTGGCTGATCAAAGGGCATCTGACGACGCCCGAGGCCGCCGGGACCATGCATACGCTGTGCACACTCAAAGTCCAAACGTGTTTTCGCTCATCGTCGAGGTTGTATCAATGATTTTATTCTGATGGTTAGGACAAATGTTGTAACAGTTATATTGTGCAGTCTTGACTATGCAAAGATGCAAGCGCATGATTTCGTTTTGAATTCAAGTTAATTAATCAGCTTATTAGTATTTTATGAACAATTGCGCCTAATCTGGGGGAAGGCCGGTTAGATCATGTTAACCTAAGTTACGGTTCAGTTCGCCATACTTTGTAAGTCGAGATTGTACCTCTTTTGGCGTGTGTGTCGTAGCTCCACCCCTTGCTTTTCTTCTGCCAGGTACCTGATTTCCAGGAATACATGCCCTTTATCATCATACTGAATTATCTTTAACGATCAGATTTTAAAAAATGGTACATGTAGTTTTTGAAATCTGATCGTTAATGAACTACTTTCTATCACCATTTAGTTGACCAAGCATTTAATTTGTTCTATCGTGATTAAACTAAAGTTATCTAAGTTATCTGGTAATCATAGGCCAGATGAGTATGATAAATTCACCTCCTATAAAAATCTCGAAAGACAACAGTTCTCTCCAACTGAAACGTTAAAACCAAAGTATTGAAGCAGCTATGTTATGTAAGCTTGAATATGCAAGCGCATGATTTGGTAATGAATTACATGCGCGCAAATAAATGATTTAAAGAATTCCTTAATAATATAAGCTCTGGAATAAAATAATTTTTCGCTGAATTACATTTCTAGTGCTGCAGTGGAGTCTGAATCACGTTGATATCTAGCGCCATCTATCAGCAGCTTCGCTAACCGAGTCAGCCCAAATTTATGTCAACAATTTCTTTATGCACTGCATTTTTACTCTGTTATCTTGGACTTTCCACATGCAAAAAACCCATTGCTTTTATGACCTCTCAGAGAAGCGAATAAGAATTCGAGTAAATATGAAAATATTCGCTCTGTGTTTCTTGACTTTATACTATACTATTTGCTGACCCAAAAAGAATTTCTGAACAAAAAATGTTTGACAAATTAATATGCATGTTAATATTGAAGTATTTTGTGGCAGCCTAAGTAACCCAAGTACTTTATTGCTTGCTAATTTTAATGATATTAATACTAATAATAATAATATTTTGTTATTTTTTGAAATAGGCATTTATAATAATCGTGTAATGTTATGATTATATTCGGTCAATGTGTAATTCTCGCCATCAAGCATGGGCATTTTGGAATGTAGTTTAAATAATGATTTACTTAGGCGAGTATATACAAAAAGAATTTTCAACTTTTCCGTCTTTTCCAGTTTCTTGAACAAATTTCCCTAATCTCTTCGAGTCTTGAAAATTCAAAAAATGACAAGAAACGTTATTTGAGTTTGAAAAGGGGAATACCCTATTTCTACAGATGTAGGACTTATTGAGTGTGCCATGTAGGCTATTGACATGTAGATCATGTAGGCTAGTGTGAGCTAATAACTAGCAATGGGGTCAACTGGATTTAGTGCTATAAATTCCTTGATTTCCCATACCGTTTCCATGCCATCAAAATTTTCAATGCCGTTAAAATACAGTTTTAACATTTTTTAAAAAAAGTTGGTTGCATTTTGACTAAAAATATATCTTTATTCCCTACTTGGATGACATCAAGCATAGAAAATTGATAATTAAAAAACTGATTAAAATTAGTGCTTTAATGTGCTAAAATTAGTGATTTCAATGTACTAAAATGTCCAGCAAATCAGTGAAAGACATAATTTCATGCCGATAATGTTAATATCGTGACTTTTCCATAACTCCCATGACATTAATTTTATTTTAAGTGAAGGCAAATGTAATATTGAATTCACCTGACTTTGCCAAAATAATCACTATTCGCTGACAATTCCAGCTTTTAGTGGTCTGAGGAGATTCCTGGTGTATGACAACCGATATTGCTGTTTTAAAGCTCATAACAAATAACTTAAATTTGGACCTCTAGATTCACACATTTCATATATTCGTGGAGCACTCACCTGCTTTGTTAGGAAATTAAACTTGCCCACCAGCTAACCAAAGCATGGAGTGCAGGTTTAGTTGACATTGTTTGTTGACATAATAGACATTCGTTTTTCACAGCTTCCGTTCTTACAATTGGAGAGTGCAATATGGTTTTCCCCTATGGGCCTATCTGTGGAATAATCTCGAAAAATATTTTTGTAATGGTCCCGCGATGTATGAGCGATTCATATTTTAACTAAGGTTACAAATAACAGCAATTTAACTAATTAATGTGAAAATGGTTTACCGTGTACTATGCACGCATCTACGTGGGTTTTCTTTTCTTTTATAAAAATATTTTTATCACTGTCGGGCTATACCACAGATTTTATGAAAACAAACACATACAATTGGTAATTGGTGCATTAAAGGAAAATTTTTTGCAGTAGACCCACATCCTCAATTTGCTTTGGTTTTGTTCAACGCATTCCATTATTTTTGTCGGTTTCTACTGTGTAACATTACGGAGTGCTTGCATGCCATGCTAACCCGCATGTCAAAATCCATATCGTAATTGGACGAAAACAAAATGGAGATGGATGTAGGACAAATCAATGCGTGGGCTTCGTAGCGAGGTAACACCAGTTCGAAATGCATCGAAAATCAATAATCGCACCATGAAACCGCGGTTTTCACACAGAATCCCAGCAACATTCATCGGTTATGCCACGTCGCCAGTTCCACGCTGGCAAATGCGATTTTTGCGCTGTAATTCGGTGACATGTTTTGATCTTTCTTCGGCGTGACACGTTTTAATAAACCTCTGGTCAACCGGGCAATCCATACGTTGATGAGACTGATTCCTTCACATAAAATGGCGAATCAAAGCGCATCCAAGCTGGCCATCTTGGCTGCCAAGAGACTTCTCTGCAGAAGCACTTTTAATCAGCCCATTTATAGTCAACGTAGGCTGCGCTAATTCTCATAATGCTAATGGCCTGCGAAGTTTCTTTCGCGAGACGCCAATGGGTAGATGCGACGATTCCCTGCCACGGCAGATGGGAGGATATCTCATTTACATTGTCGCGAGTACAGTTACCAGTATCAGTTTCTAAGTGGAATAAATCAAGAGGTTGATAGAAGTTCGACTGATAAAAACCCTCTGATGGGTACTCGTTCGGATGCGTTGGAACTGAGCAGCAATGAAGGGTATAAAATTGCGTCTTTCCCTCATTTGTCACGCCATCGACCACTGACGACAATCCATCAACGTTAGGCCTTCCTTGTTAACCAACAACCTGGCATACGGTTGCTGTAACGCAGGCCTGATTTCGGGGGAAATTTGCCTTCGGATTGTGTTATTATGCAGCTGTGTCGATGAGTGAAGTTTCAAATTGACCCGCTCGATGCTCAACAACGTTTGCATCGAACAAACACATGTAGCTTAGCATGGTGTCAAAGTACACGTATGCGTCTGTGGCTAAACGGCAGCTGTACTAAATCCAAATCCCTGTTCACATGTACTCCTGGGGTTTCCAATTCCTTTTTAATGTTTTGCAAGCAAAAAATCTGGCTTTTATATAAATTGAATAATCAATGAGATTCACATCTTCCGTTGCACATTGAGGCATAACAATTTATTACAGGGAGGAATTGATTAAAGACCTATTTAATAAATCACTAGAATCGAGTTTACAAGGGACGTGCATCCCTTCAAAACTTTCTTATTTTGACTGAAACACTTTTTGTTAGTTGTTCAGAGAAAAAGGTGATAATTGATGTGGGGCAACATTAAACGAGCCAACCATCAGTCTGAAACTTTAAACATTCCCATGATGAAATTATAAATTATATTGCAAAAGTCGTCGACATTCGGTTCTCCCTAATACGCGTTAGTTGGTTTATTTTTACAAATAATGAAGTGTAAAGGTTCACGCAATTTTCCTTTTTCTATTGGACATCAGCATTTATTTTGTCGAACATGTTGTAAAGTTACTGCTGATAAATTGAAAAATACCATTAGCGAGATTGGTTTTGAGGTCCATTAAATATCATAAATAATGGCGCAAACCCATTCATTAATTGTTTACCAAATTCCGAAATAAAAAGGAAAGGTTTCTATGAAAACTAATTGAATAAGCCAAGCTTACACTAGAAGAGTTAATGTAAATTTTAAGTTCAGTGCATCACATTTTCATTAGCTAAACATATTCATTCATGATGCTAGACCGATGTTCTTCTTTTTTTAATATTTCCAGCCCATCATCCACAAGTTTTGACATAAATATATCTAATATATTAGATACTTTATTACGGAAGTACGATAAAAGAATCAGGCCAAATTATGGAGGTAAGCGCATCGATTATTTACTCGTTTATCATTAATGCTATCTGCGATGTAAGTCTAAATGTATGTCATAATTCTGATACGTTTCCACATATTTAATTATTCTCACAACATGCCCATTTCGTCTCTCAAGCCCTGTTTAACTTATTAAAAAACTTGAATGCATGGCTTCTTCATCTGGCAAATAAATTATTTGAATTAACTGAAAGCACGAACGCCGAGCATTTATTTCAACAAAAGATAAAGCAAATGTGTACACAATTTCAAGAAAACATGAAACCACGGTATTTAGGAAATGGAGTTGGAATATATCTAATAATACCATATCCCTTCTCCATCCGCAAAAATAGCAGTAAACAGAATTGAAACATTGCTTATTAGTCCCATGAGTATTATTTCTACCAATTATAAACAGAACATCCAACTTCTTGGAATTGTTTTTCTGTAAATAAATCAAATTAGATGGATATATTGCACGTTTATATTCTGTACAAGCTTACTGCAGTAAGGCGAATTTTTCTGAGAAAAAATGTAATTGAAATAAAGTTCAAACTTTGTATTTTATAGAGTTTTGGCTCTTAATTCAGAATTGCATCAACATTTTGTTTGTATTTGGAATGTTTCGTATCGCACAGTATCTGAAATAGTCCGTTCGACGAAAGAGTATACTGGGAATTCAAATTGACCATTATAATGAAAGAGCATGTTTTGCGATTAATTAATTTTTTGTTTTTTTGTCTCCACGTGCATCGTGTGTGAGGCTTTCCTTATTCTGAAAGACAATTTATAAGCTGAATGTCTCATGATTAGTTTAGGCTCAGTATACTCTTTCTTTAAACGGACTATACATGTAGCGTTTATTACACATTGAGTGAACATATTTCCTATTGGCTTAGCTTCACATGCTGGCAGTAACATTTTTAACCAAAACGCACATTCATTTTATTTTTGCGTTATTTCAGGTCCTCCCGTTGACGTTGGAATCACTATGTACATTCTTAGCATCAGTTCACTAGCTGAAGTGCAAATGGCAAGTACATAATTTGCTGTTACCTATGTTCATACACATTATTTACCGGTAACGAGCAATTTGGCTCGGTAAACGCATGTTTGGATAACAAATATATATTGAATATAGAGATTAAATTAAAATTTGTTGAAGGCAAACCTAAAATAACCTAATCTTATTTTTATTGAAGCTATTTTTGCAATGCTTATGAACTTGTGTATTTTGGACAAAATTTACGAAATTTCAAATTAAAAAAGGAAAATACATAATGTTAATACGTACCGCCATATATCTTTACGTTAATTGCGTCAGATTTTAATTTTCAATTAACATTACGTTCAAATTTAATATAAATTAAGTTGATTTTAGCTCATTCAAAGTTGGACCCAATATTTATCAGATAATTAAATTATGATCAAAATTTTAAATTAAAAACGATGTAATTTGCGGACGTTATGGTTAATAAGTCTCTGTACATGTATTATAGATAAAAATGGCATACAGCGTAGTTTGGTTAAGTATTGGATAGTAAAACGGACAAAAATAGCAAAAGCACGACGTTTTAATGGGGCGGTATGGTGTCCATTCTAAACTATTTATACCTACAAATACGTTATGTTCACGTATGGTCACTGTGCAATTTCGGGTGAGTGACCGTCATTGGCAGGTTGGATGTCCCAAATTGCTACCCCCTACCCTCTTCCCTTTTTCTCTCCATTCCATGATCATCCAGTTATTATTGACCCAAATAGTTATACTACTGAACGAAAGCTTGGGAAGCGTAAATAATAACTACATTAATGACAGTAATGGATTTTTGAGAAATTAAACTGAAATGGGTCGCTTCTAATTAATCTCAACAGATTAGCAAGTCATTCTTACAAAGCTAAGCATTTGGTGACAAGCTAGAACTGAAATTTAAGCAAATAAATATTGCATCTCACTTTTCGCTGAAAACCGGCATGTTTTTCCTTTCCGGCTTAGGAAATTCAATTTGGATAACTAGGTTTACTTCAGGCAGTTTCTGAAATTCGAATGTTAAGAGTAACGAAATACGTGATTGCAAAGACGAAATTATGTCTAAATGAATCGAGTTATCGGCGTCGATCACAATATACAGCCTAATTTAAAGTAAAAACCGCTGAATTGCCATTTAAATAAAAGGCGTGTTTCGAATAAAAAGGAAGTTGAAAAACGACGTTAAAGAGCTGGGTAAACAGGATGGCAAATACAGTTGATTATTTTTAGTTTCACTAATCACGATGAGCGTGGCAGTTAGTCAAAACGCCCAAAGAATGTCAGTGCAGTTTTACTGCATGCTGCATTCACAAACACCTTGAAACACATGTTGCCCTGCATGTCTATTTACGTGTATTGCATTTTCCATATAAATACATGTAATGAGCTTTTTGCGTAAGCATGTATGTTCTATTGCATATAGGCCTACATTCACCTTACGGACACTATACATACTTGTAAATAACAGTAAAGATTACGTTGGTAATTATATGTTTGGATAGTTGACATCAGTTTGGCGAAGAAATAAAAGATTATCTAAAAGGTTCTATCGAAATAACGTCTTTTTTCTCCATGGCATGATGTAAACTTGAATATAAAGACACTCATGTTAGATCATTCGACGTATAACCACACAATTAACAGATTATTCACACAAATATCAAAATTAAGTGCAAATAAAGTCTGAGGGCATTCTTGTAAATAGGTTATTAAGAATATACATGTATCAGAAATGACTAAGATGATGTAGTGTTTGAAAATTGAATTAATAAATAAAGTTTTTTGAACAGGTCATTGAATTGGTACATTGAAATTGCCTAAACGCGACGTCATTAAAAAAGATGCATAAAAACAAGCCATGTTAACGTATACTAACTGATTGTTCGAAATAGCTGTTTCCTAACCCACTGTCTTGTTCTGGTCCATAATAGTGCAATTTAGTCAAACTCCAGTTTTACCGGCACATACCTCATGATTTTTACAATGACGAGATTGTCAACCATTTATCTTTCATCGCAATAATTCAAATTTTTAAGATTTTAAATATTGTGATCACCCATACTTGACTTTATTAAATGCGTTTATTAGTAATATAGGATGATATGGATGATGAATGGGTGATAGCAAAGGTTTACGGGAAGATAAGCTTGAGTCTGAGTGAAGTTAAAAGCATGGAAGACTTTTTAAACCCAGCAT
This sequence comes from Rossiulus vilnensis, assembly GCA_034700785.1. Lineage (NCBI taxonomy): Eukaryota > Metazoa > Arthropoda > Diplopoda > Julida > Julidae > Rossiulus > Rossiulus vilnensis. The sequence continues at coordinate 80,580 of JAQIXS010000004.1, forward strand.
CTGGGTTATAGCCTGTCTTTGTCTTTTCTAAAATAAAAGCGTTTGTAAAGAGGTTTAACATAATTTATTTATCACTATTAGTGGATAAATTATGTTAGCATAGTATCAAACACAATGTCTGCAGGCTGCTTAAAACGTTCAGATAACTATAAAAAACGTAAAGTTTTCCAATCATGTGTGTAATTAAGCAGCTGCAGTGTGTTATACAAAAAATGTGATTTTAATTACTGTATGTTTTAATAAACACAAAACCGTTATTCTGCATAACATATAGTTTAAAATGGTCAGTTTAAGCTCTGATTGTACCATTAAAAAAGGAATAGCTGTTAAAATGGTTAGAATTAAAAATATTTCAAATACATGTATACATGAAATTGGTGAAAACCAAGTTAACATTTTCATAGCTTAGGGTAATTTTTATTTGGATATGATTTGAATTGAGTGAAGCATGATACTTATTACATGTCTATATAGGAGTCATAATAACTATATATTCACTATATTTTCTTAAAATGTTTAAATTGACAAATTATCACCAATTTATCAAGGATGAAAATAGAAAAAAATGTTTTAAAAACATTTTATGTACAGTGGTTTGTTTGAATTGGTAACAAGTGATGCGGAACCCTTTTTTCCTTTGTTATTTTTGCAATGCCCCAGTTGTTTAACAAATTCATTCATTTCTTATAAAAAACGCGAAGCGGATTGGGTATCCAATTTAACTTGACTTGGCTACGAAACTGTTAATTGCTAGTGGGAATTCCAAATAGAATGCTAATTGTACGGGTGACTGCAAATTACTCAAATTCTGAGCCGTTTTCTTTTTTTTTAGGATTTCACGATGGATTTTTATTTCCGTCAGCTTTGGAAAGATCATCGACTGGGGTTCGAATCCAGGCCTGGTGTGGAGAGTTTATCAGTTGGGGCCGAGCTCGCCGAAAAAATTTGGGTGCCAGATACGTTTTTTGCGAACGAGAAAAGTGCTTATTTTCACGAAGCTACAACTTCCAATTCATTTCTACGGATATCTAACACAGGGGATGTGTACAGAAGCATAAGGTAGGAATACAATATTGACCTTCATTTCCATTTTCTGACGCTCATACCGAAAATATACAAGCTAATAGATCGAGTTTGCAAGAATTATTCTGATTTAATTAATCTAATCTGAGAGTATTCGGATTTCAGAACGTTAAACAAAACAATCCTACATAATAATTTTAAATGTCTTGTGCCTTAAATTTTTAAAAATGGGATTTTGAGTTACTATAATTTATTTCGTGACGGCATTTACAACTTTGATGGCTTAAGATATTTTTGTGCATGTTTATTTTTTTAAATGAAATAAATTAATTTAAGTCATCGCTTATGACTCAAATCATTCAAAATGAATGATGTGCGGTTATTGTTCATGGTTATACTGTATCGCCCAGTATATTGCAAAACACCTATACCCTGTAGCAACGTGACGTTAGCTAATAAGAAACCTAAGCCCTTTTTCCGCTTGTAAGGACTCGATATTTCAATATTATTAATACTATTAAACGCTACATGTAAAAATTGTTACATGTATTCACATGTATTGTCATCAAACATGTACTTGTACAATCGACTGATATTTTTATAAGCTTCATTTAAACTTAATTGCAAATGAAGCAAAAGTATGATGCGCCAGTTTTCATTCATATCTAATTGAAGATGTGACCAAAGTTGTTAATGCCGCTGATGGGAAGCGGATTCCACAGCTAATTTCCCAAGAGATCTAATTCGTTGGCAAACCTTTCATTTCCTCTCCATGAGATTTTGCTTGCATTGTCAAATAAAATTCTGCAAGGACAACGAGCAAAGGCTATCATGTACGGTTATTATCTTAGCTGTTTTGTAGTTAATTCATTTCAAGAAATGCATTTTTGTTGTAAAAGGTTTACCGCATTTAGGCGCATAATAGTTGCCAATTTCTTGTGATGGTTGATCATCATCAGTTTCCATGTGCTATTTATATCTTTCTAACATTCTCGCGCTCATCTGCGCTTATTAAAAATGCAAATTGAAATGTAGGAAGCTGCTCTTCAATCTTAATTAAATGCTCTTTGCAGGACTTTTTTTGTGAAAATTAAAGCCCTGCATTGCAAAAAGAAACCGACATTGACCTTAATTACGCCTAGGTGGCGATTGTGGAATCTCCCCTAAATTGTAGACGATGAATGAAAGCTTTCATAATGTATTCTCACGACTGTTATTTTTACACAAATGTTGTAATTACAGGTTTGTGCTCTGATTGCTGCGGATAGATTTTTCTGTCGGCTTAATCCAAGCATGTTTTTCTTTTGTTAATGGAAATATTTATTTGTATCTGTGCATAAATCGATAGAACTTTGCTAGTAGAATACACTTGGTATTGCAGTATGCAATTTTCCCTGTATGCGAGCACTTGATATAAGCGTGAATTGCCACTGCATTTCAGAAGAAAAGCTGTGATGCACAAATAAAGTTAAAACGCACTTTCGATTTACCGATATAAATAAATTCAATACATTGGACAAAGTTTACCATTGCACGCAACTCTGTTGTTAAAACGGATTTCCGTGCTTGGCATCAGCATAGCAGATGTTTTCGGCTGCATTCATTTTAAGGTGAAGAGGAATACCAGCGAGGCCATATCAGATAAATGGATTTCAGTCACAAGAGAATCTGGGTCAACAGTGCTAAATGCACTGATGCTCTTCGTAGAAAGCATTTGCTTTGAAAGATTTTTTACAAAGATTAAATGAGTTCCAAGAATTGTTTCAAATTTATAGCGGCACAATTTCTAACATAAATGCTATTGATGTAGATTTATAATACTATTTCAAGATACCCTAATGATTTATATTTTGCTGAACTATAGTGCATGCTATTGCTGCATCTTAAGGCATGTTCTTGTCTAGAGTGAACTAAAGTAAGGTAACACCATGCACCGAAGTTCAGCTTAGAAAATCTTAATTACATCAATATATTATAGACAATTTCTGCAGAATTTCTGCTTATCACCCGCAACGTTAAAATAACAGTAAATACAGGGTGTACATAAAAGAATGTTACAATTTTAAAGTTATTAGGGAATATAAAAATTTACGTGTGTACACACTGTACACACATGTTTGTTAGCTTGCACAATTTACAATTTGTAGTTATCTTTGGAACTTACAGGTAGATTAACCAAGACCATTATAAAAAAAATCGATGTTATGCAGAGATGCTCTTAAATACATGACTATTCATGTTGTTTGAAATAGCTGAATTAACCGTCTAAAACTGATGAGCTACTGAAACTGCTAATCACACTACACAAAAGACTTCAGTTTTGATAGTTTAAAAAGCCAAATCAAGATTTTTATTTATCTACAGAAAAAGGGGAAAATTTGTCAATCAATGTTTGTACCCGATCAACCCGATTGCCATTTTGAATTTGGGAATATTTGTAAAACCGCTTTTTAATGTATAATATCTAGCCAAAGCAAAATAGTGCATAGAAAAAATAAGTCATTTTATGAACAATCAAACATTGAACCAGTTTTATGATTAGGTTACAGTGTGCATGTAGTAATATTGCAAACAAAAATCAACTTTGTGAATATAAATTCACATGTATCATGTTTGTTATGAACTTAAAAATACTTAATTGGTCTTTGTCAGTAAAAAGAACGAATTTCAATACATAACTGTCTTTTTCTTCTATTTAACAGATTAACAGTAACAGCCACGTGTCCCATGAATCTTCAGTATTTTCCAATGGACAGGCAAATGTGCGCCATAGAAATAGAAAGTTGTAAGTGGAATGATTTTATACAAAGCATTAATTAATAAGTATACAATTGTAAACTGTTTAAAAGTAAAAGTATTTTTGCGACAAATTATTGATGCTTGATTAGAAAACGTCATTTTTAAAAATTCAATGATAATGTATTTGATACTAATTTATTTTATATTTATTTAAAATAAAACTACTGTCAACGTTTTGCGAATTTCACTTATTCACGTAAATGTTACGTTTTTACTTAAGAATTTATTAAAATTTTAAATATTCGATATGGTCTAATTGGCTTCTAGAAAAACATTTCACTAGCATTTTGTTATTGGCTTCGCAGTTGTTCAGTATGGCGTGAAATTTAAGGCGACAATCATGTTGGTTATTTTCAAAAATTAAAAAGAAAGCTTCATATAAATTCATGTGCCTTGAGTAAATATTCCAACGCATTCAATTAAAATGTATGTTTACTTAAAACCGCTTGAATATATAATGTATACGTAGCAGTCACGAATGTGCAACCGTGCATTTATTCTGAAATAATTTCATTTAGAACACCAAAACGCAATCTAAAGCTATCTCATTAGCAGAATCAATGAAAACAGCTTATGACCTTGGGACTACAAGATGGTATTATTTGTTAAAATGGACGAATTTATTCAATCCGCCTGAAATATGGATTGATGAAGCATTGTTGATTTTGCTTTTCCAGTGATAGTGTCATAGTTAACTGATTACAAATTTACTGTAAAATCATTACAGATATGGTGCGTACTACGACGAAATATAATAAATGTTCATACGTATGTCCCAATATTTTTTGCATCGATAGTCAACCTTTTTTTCAGCTGCTGTTAAAAAAAACAGCCACAAAGCGTTGGTAGTTTTAGATATAAGATTAAAAAATGATGCCATTTAATACTTTTCTCGACCTAGAACTCAATAGGCTTATAGAATATTATCTTGAACACTTTGTTATTTTCAAATCTGATGGATCTGCATGCCATCTACCCCTATTTCTCATTTAATATTCAGCATATTTCGTTTTTGCAAAGAAATATTTGCAGTTAGGCCGTATTTTCAATAGCTAATGGTTTTTCACATAGCCGTCAGTATGTAGATGCATTCGACTGTTCATATTTATGAGGTCTAATATTTTACGAGCCTTTACTCGGAAAACTTCATCCGTGGCCCATAGCTAGGCCACAGGCTTGCTCTCAAGGTTTGAAGAAGAATTGATTTTTGTTGGCCTTCATAGGAAGTGCAATTTCCCAAACGTTCGTGGCCGCCTTTTCTTCTATCCTCTGTTTTGCCTTCAGCGTAAGCTCAGCAACTTCAAAATTGACCTATTTACGGCTGGTGTATTGGGTACTACTGTGAGGATAAAGTTAACTTTGTCTACGTTTGCACACTTTGGAAATTTATTGAGTTAACCACGACCCTAGAAGAACTATTACGCATGGCCTTTATTTTTAGAACATGCTGTAAAGTGATAACGAAGAATTCTCTAATAAATACAGTATGCTTTTTAGCGAAATGCTGGCGCTCTAATTTCAGTGTTGGATATTACCATGAACGGGCCTTCAACTTAATTGGCTTTTGGTAATGAGATTGTGAATGAACTTCGTGCATTTACCGATATGTCGTTAATTGCATTATTCTCCTATATGTTGAAGTTCACAAATATGACCTAATGGAACGCTTAACCTGTTTAAACAGTAGCTTAGAATTTTTATTCCTTATACAGTGTATTGCGTTGTAACGTTTATTAAAGTGCTTCATTTAATTTCACTTGGAACAACTTCTTAATGAAATATTTTCCATTTTTTTATACAGTCGGCTATCAAATGAACGATATTCGTTACAAATGGAATAATGGAGATGCGTCTATTGGCATTTCACCCGAAGTACAACTGCCACAGTTTCGCGTAGTTGGTCATAGACAAAAGACCAAAGAAATTATTCTTAGCACAGGTAAAACTTTTAATTGATGCTGGCTAAAAATTGTATCGCACGTCGATCAATTCTTGTCGAAGTTACATAGAGTTAACATGTTAGGTAAATATTTAGTAAAACGCTTTAAATGTCTATAGCATTTGCCAATAATTGTGATAAACAATTTAATAGGACCATACACTAATTAACTTGATTTACTTACCAGAGGAAAATGTTGTTATGCGAGCCTTAAGATTGGTTTCCGGAATAGGACATCGTTATTTGCTATCGTATATGGCTATTGCATGTATATATGATAACACTATCGGTGTAAAGTCAAAATTTTATTTCGAAGGTTGCTAAACGGCTTGCACTTGAATGGAATTACTATTTAATATGTGCATTGATAACACGTTAGTAGAGCTTCTGGGCCGTTAACTTTTACGGGGATAAAAATGTAAGGGTAATTAATTTCTGGGATTCAGATTTAAAAACGTCCTTTTAATTCATTTGCATATTTTCAAAAATATCGCATTTAAACAATGCATTTTACAGATGCATTTGAAACAATTATAATTGTTTAAAATGTATCTACTGGATCTTTACGAGATTAACGTGCGTTATTACCAAATTTCGTACATAATTTTTTCTTCTTAAGACACTCGGTCTACTCCTTCGATGGATTTAATAACTTTATAAAATGTCTACGTTTCTACTTCTACTAGGAAACTATTCTCGTTTGACGTGTGAAATCCAGTTCGTCCGTAGCATGGGCTATTACCTTATTCAAATCTACATCCCATCAAGCTTGATCGTCATCATTTCGTGGGTCTCGTTTTGGATCAACAGAAACGCCAGTCCAGCACGTGTGGCACTGGGTGTAATGACTGTACTGACCATGACCACTCTCATGTCCAGCACCAACGCAGCTCTGCCAAAAATTTCCTACGTGAAGAGTATTGACATTTACTTGGGCACGTGTTTCGTCATGGTGTTTGCTTCCCTCTTGGAGTACGCCACTGTTGGATACCTCGGCAAGAGGATACAAATGAGAAAGGCGAGGTTCCAGGCCTTGCAAAAATTGGTGGATCAAAGCAAGCCTCTTCTAGCAGAATCTAATCACACCTTGGCTGAGAGTGTGAGGGGGAATCCTGGCGCTTCTGTAAGTAAAACTCTTCTTTCTTACGTTTTCTGATAGTGTCATTACTGGCTTGTTTTGATTGTTAAGTGGATTTCAATTTTTTTTTGCAATATCCTTCAGAACACTGTTAGTGTTCATATGTGTTAGTGTACCAAGTTAACCCCTGCAAACAAAATAATAAGCTATCACATGAAATTTGAACTAAAACTTGCCATAAACAGCGCTTATTTTAATTTTTGATTCAAAAATTTGTAATGCGGCTGCTTAATATGTTAACACAATTCTGGCATAATACTGGCTGCATAGAGAATGTTATTTTTTAAGATAATTAAAGTGTAAATATGTAAAATCAATACTACAATGCAGTGTTGTTGCCAAAAACATTTGTGTAATATTCCCTACCAAGAAAAGTAGCCTATAAATCTATGTGACCGTTAAATTTTGTTGCGCATTTAGAATGTGCGCAATGGATTGCTGACATTGCCATTGTGATGTGCAAAATAACACAAAGTTAATAAGTGTAGTTTTGACGTTTGAGGCAAAGCTAATGCATTGATAACTTAACAAATCTTTCAAAATATTAACAAAGTCTACGTTATAGGAAGTAAGCACGAGATTGTTTCTCCTCAAAACCTTTTATTTCAGTTCATTTATAGCACTGCGAGACCATACGGTTCCATGCTATTGGTATTTTTTTGCCTCGGGGCCATCCATAAAAGACCTCCTGGAATTTTCATGATTCTTAGATCTTCTCCCCCCTTCGAATTTTCAGATTTATTTGTATGCGTCGGATCGTTAGTGATACCTATCATAAACACAGCGGTAAAGCAATCCCCCCGGACATCCCTTATGGATGGCCTTCTAAGGGAATTTAATTTAGCGATGTTGTTGATGTCCATTTAAATGCGGTAGTGTCTACCGAATAAATTAAGTGTATAGATATATGTGCTTACTGATAGTAGCTCTATTAGAACTGAATTTAGAAACTGAAATCGGGTCATTAAATTTGATTTGAAATCCAATATTTATAAAATCGAATTTTTAGCGGATTACCTTCTCACTTCAATTCCTATTCAGCCCTCACAAATTTAAACTTGTGGGTCATGAACTGGAGTAAATGTAAACAGTTAATTAATTTCAACTAAAGTGCCCAATCAGATTGATGATCGACAAGTTAGCGGCGGCCAACTTTCGTTGAATGTTGACTGAAGTTTTACGTAAATCATCATGCTTATAAATGCTTATAATTTTTCTCAAAATGTTATCTTTTGTCTTGAAAGTACGGAGTTGTAAGACCTGCGATATCGATGCCTGATTTATTAAAAGATCAAGACTGCGTGTATAACATAAATTCGGAAAACATTCGGTAATGTACAAGCGTGCCTTTTCTAATTCTGCAGAATATCGACTTCCAATAAAGCAACATTTTATTTTTACATCCTTTTGGGTATTTATTCGAATAATTTAACCTTTCACTATTTTCTCAATTGAGTAATAGTGAAGGGTTAAATTATTCAAATAAATACCCAAAAGGATGTAAAAATAAAAATGTAGCTCAATTGGAAGTCGATATTCTGCAGAATTAGAAAAGGCACGCTTGTACATTACTTTAATCTGAAGAAAGTGGTGCCAGAACCAAGATGGTATCTACTTTACATGTACAGTGTATGTAGCGATATAATTCTGACTCAGTTAAACAAATTTTTCTTCTTGTGTTCTGTTTGATACTAATTTGAAACGTTGTTTAGACACCCGCAAATGTTTATTTATATTTCGACTTCACAAGCATATTCAACTAAAAATGTTTGATGTACTTATAATATTTTATGGATACATCACATCCATGGTTTAGCCGATCAGTTCCGATAGTAATTTTTATTTATATTTTTTTAAGTAGTTACATTATATATTACTTCAACACCCTCACGTACAATTTGGTGTGCCGCCGTTTTAAAATTGACTTAATCACTTGTGTTTAACAGTTGAATTCAATTTCGTGGATTTAACCGCATTGATCAACCCGATTATAACTCAGGAAAACTTTGCGTGGTAGATCCACGTAATAGCGTTTTTTTAAACTAATAAATTGGAAAGCAAAAATTCTATGATTAGCTTCAGTTGTAAATTGTAAGGATAAGAGATCGTAAGATGTCTCCCTGCAAAATCCATGTTAGAAAATCCTCTTTAATGGAGACTTTCTGCTATTTACGAGTTTTCTTTTGTTTTCAATGGGAAAATACATCTAAGAAAGACTTTTTCTTGTCGCATAAAAACGTTCCCGTTATTTGTAGCTATAAACAGCTTATGAGAGACTTTGAAACGTGGGTTTAAATTGTAATTTAGTTTTGCCGGCTACTAACACTATGACAATTTTACATTTTTTTCTTATATCTCTGCTTGATGATTACAAAATATAATTTTCAAATGTGGCGGTATCAGCTCTTGAATCGGCCTTTTACTAACTACGTTTAATTAACGACACCTACACACCATGTTACAAGCTTCTTTTTTTGGTGTTTTGTTATCGATTCGTGAGGTTAAAGTTTGTCTGTTTTACTGGCATGCGATGATCGCAAATGTACTTCTGCACAATGCCTCTGAGCGGATTGAGGTTACATTAAAAATAAAAGGTCATGCTGCCTGATGAACAAAGGCTTAGCTGCCAGAAATATCAAGCGCTAAAATGGCCGTCGAGAAAATTATCCTCTCTAAACCTATGCTGTGCATTCGTGTTTAATTATGTTCATAAGAGGGTATTTAGCTTTAATAAGCCTGACTCACTTAACAGGTAGACGTAATTAACGTTTTATTAGTGTTAAGCTTAACGATGAAACGGCTTAGTAAGGGATGTAGTGTCGTCGTAGTCCAAAAACCAACCCATTGTTCTCGCTTTCTCTTCAAAAATGTTAATTGAAGAAGACCCACTTATTCTACACTTATCAACAAAACACTCGAACTGCATAGTGTTTACCTGATTCATTCATTCTTGTAAATTAAAAATGCAGCAATATCTAATACAGAGTATTAAGGACATGATTTGGAATAGAAGTAAATGGTGTCACGTTTTTTAAAAATTTAACGAGCTCCAAAGGAATTTGAATCGTGTGAAGTCACGTGTATTAAGTGCGTTTATACCTTACAATCAATGAGCTCGTTCAATGAGTATGTTTAAGATCGGCATCTATTTTTAAATTTCTTTAAGTTTTTTATATATATTTATTTATTTGAGTTCGAAGTCTCCTATAATATAGTCGTTCACGTTCTAGACGTTATGAAGTAAGGAAAACTGCATGACGCACGATATGACGTTTTCGGTAGATCCCACACAGGGTGAGGTTGATAATAATCGGCATTCGTTTGTATGGGCCGCAAAAAGGACAATTGTTGGCTTGTATCGACACTGATGACAATTTGACATTGCATCTGACTGCATTCGTGATTTCATTGCTTATACCAATTGACTCGTATCCCAACTAGCTGCAAGCATGAAACGCAATCAGTAAGCATGGCTTCAGCGGAAAGAATTTCTCGCCTAACATTTTCGGAATTAATGGATAAGATTGACACAATTAATCGCAACCCTTCGCGAGGACGAAGGTTTAACAGATAACGTTCCCATTAATCGAGGAGCACAGTCGCAGACCGACAAAGAATGTCGATCTTTCTGCTACTTTTATGGTGAGCCTTTTGCGGTTTATTCACCTGTTTCCTGCAGCTTTGGTCACAATTCCCTCAAAGAAACCTGTTTATCCAGAGACTCAATAAATCTGAACAAAGAAATGCTACAATGGGACTTGGTATTGATTTTCATACACGTGTCGTGGCTTGGGCGTTGAAATAAAAAGTATGTGTGCCAATTGAGCAGTGTCTATATTTACACACGTTTAGTTTTTTAATTATAAATTCCACGCATCACAGTGTGTGTTAATATTTTATATCTTTAAAAGTAGGTATGGAATTTCTATTAATTGGCTGAATAACAGGAATATTTTGCAAACGAGTGAAAAGCGTCGTGTTATTTGTAATTAAAAATACCATGAGAGCATCAAGTTTACATTTATGAGGTCCATTTTAAAAAACGTGCTACTGGACCTACATGTATTCGCATATCCCCACCTTCGGAAATCACTAAATGGATCTATGGTGATACGCCAAAATACATGGAATCAATGAATCTACTCCATGGTGTCATTTGAATTGCACGATAGTTTAAATTATAGGAATCTTTGGATACCTATTTAAGGACTACGAAATGACTAGCTGTGTGGAAAGTTCATCTAACTGGTTGTTGTTTTCAAAAGTAAAAATACATTTTATGGCATTTTGCGGCCTATTTATTCTTTCACCGAAAAAATCAGATAATGCGGTTTTATAGCTATGAGGATTGCACGTATCAAGAAAATAAAATTCAGATTTTATTTGTCTGCGTGGTTGTGCAGCTTTTCCCAAATCTCTTTTCAGACAGAATTATTCAGCATAGCAACTCAGTGAATAGACCCGCTAGCCTCATTTTCTATTAAATATATCGATATAGGATTGGGCACTTAGCCCTAACCTATGCTTTTAGACTCTGAAAAAGCTACTAGGGGAACACATTTAATAAAAAACCGGTACGGTTTGAATATAAAATGAGCTCATTGCTATTTTTACTGTCACCAAAAAACGTTGAACGTCACGTAGGCCTACATGTATTTTGGAATTTTCGGGCTAGATTCTAAAAGCCTGTTTGTAAATTACCATGATCATTTTTATTGAGCCAAATTTTGATTAATATGTACTAGTATATTTGTATTGCATTATATAATACAAGTGTACTACTGTATTCGCTTGTCGTTTTTGTAGATGCTTGCTCTATTTACGAGCTTGTATAGGTGACATATGGAAAACGAAATTTCCGATGCTTCATAAATTAAAACGTTAAACAAATTTCACTCAGCGTCTAAAATTTTTTTTCTTAGAATATAAACATTCCTATTAAATTTTATATATCGATGACAAAAGTTAGAAAATCGAATCCAAGCGATTTGCATTTGTAATTATCAAGTGGCCATAAAACCTTGTTATGATAGATTAACATGCGCTCCTGATACTAATCCTGAAAACTCCTGATGCTGAATTATGCTGACATAAATGTGCTGTAAATGATTAAAGCCGCTAGAGCTTATCAAATACAAGGGTGTACTTATAAACATTTCGTACAACCGTATAATCATACTGTATGTTTTTAAACTTAAACGAAAATAATTTGAATCGTATTTATGCCAGTAAAGTAGTTTTTATCGACAACTTGCAAGCAATTCCACGGATTATGCTAATTTGATAATTTTGCTGGTATGGTATATGCGTATTTAAAGATAGTAAACTTTAATAGTTAAAAGTCTAAATTGCCTTGCGAGGTTGGGCGTCTAGATTCAGTGAAAATGAACACCGTGAAAAATGCAAATACAAACAACTATTAAGAGCCATACGATGAAAAACAAAGCCTAATTGGTAAGCAGAAAAATGCATATACATTTCCTGTATGTAATAAATTTCTTTAAATTTTTTTATTTTATTGAAAAGCTGTACTTTGGTACTGCGAGTAAAACATGATATCGTGGAGTCAGCACTTTCACTAGTGCTATTTGCTTATAACTTGCTTCCTCTTTTCCACGAATTGCAAGCCAAAAAAAATAATCTTAAAATCCCCATTAGGATCGAACAAAGATTTGAAGTGTTTGCCGTTTCTATGCAACTTGTTTATATTAAAACGTTCTCAAACATTTTTCACACAAATTACTGGATTGCACAGCGCAATCCTGATGCGATATTGGTAAAATGTAAAATTTAAGAAAATCAACCGTTAGGACAAGAAGTATCACTTTACTACTGCATATGTAATCTAGAAAATGAATTTTCCAAAAATAAAAGTCCTCATTGCCATTGACGATGCAATTAATTCAAGATAGTAAGTAAAGATATTTTTGTCATTAATGATATTGAGCAAATTCTTCTCCAAAACTCCACAATATTCTTGTTGAACCCTGATTCCCTTCAACTAAGCCTCATAAAATTGTTTTATGTAACTTATAATAATCATGGATTATACGCCTTCGGATGCGTATATCTGAATTACTGATTCGAAATAATTGCGTATACATGTATATAGCATAAATGTGCATCGAGTTGCCTTAAGGATAAATAGAGCAGTTAATCAAATATTCAGTGAAGATTTAATCTCATTAAACCACCGATGTGCTGTGTGCTAGAAGCAGTTTCTAAGAATTAAGATAAAAAGCTGTCCTTGGTCCCAATAATAGTAAAATTAGAATTTCTTGATTGTAATTAAGCAGTTCATAGGCAGCTCTTGCGTTGTTTTATGAAAAGATATGATTATAAAAATAATGATTTCAATAAAAACCACCATTTCTATAGTGTCCGTTCTTATTAAAAAATCGTATTTGGATGACCCTTTGTTACAAAATTGCGCAAGGAGTTGCGCTTAATTCTGTCTGCAATAATTATAAAGTTATCAATGGATTTTTAAGTGACCGACATGTTGTACATTTAAATTCATTAGCTGGCAATTTGTTTCTGCTATAAAGTATATTATTGCGTAGGGTAAACCATAATATCAAAACACATTACATTTCAACATTTTTGAAAACAATAAATATAATGGTGAGATTTTTGTTTCGCTTGAAATATTTTTATAGGGCTCAATAGGACCTTTTTTATAAGATCATTAATGGAGCAGCCAAGGGGTTTACCCAAGGGGTCCTATTTTCAGTGAAAAAACTAAGCAAACTCATGTCTTACCGTAATGCCTTTTCTTTGTTATAGTTAAAAAAGATACACTTAAATAAAATGTTGCAGTTATATCGTACAATTAGTTCATCTACAAAGTACTCGTTTAAGAGTACATATTAAATGTGCAAAAAAGTTAATGTAAAGAATAAGATGTGTGATTTTAATACGAATTTTTAATTCGTGATGGTATTTAAAATTAATGGATTCCGTTATCGTTTTTGTAGACTGAATTAAGACTTGTACATTCTTGTTTATGTGATTAAAGTCTTTATGTTAGCTCATATTAAGTTCTTAATTCAACGCTCGAAATATTAAAGTATTTATTGTAAGCTCGCATGGAAATTATTGGCCGTTTAGTTAGGCTTAATTAAAAAAAGATGCATAAATTCGTCTTTTGTTAATTATATTTTGGATAGAATAGGATGCTATCGTCATAGTTCCTGCTGTTTATATTGCAAGCATTTTCAGTCTGAATCAGTATGAAAACAATAGAAAAACTTCGATAAAGACAAGTACGTGTATTTTGGAGTTTAATATATGTCTTTATATCTTATGGCAATATCAGCAGCAAAGCAAATATTAATCTCTATTATCTTTCTAACAAAACGGAAAACATTACTCCTCAATAATTAGATTCTCCTGACGTCGTGATCCTTAACTAGTCAGAAGGATATTTTTCTTTTCCTTTTTCAAAATTTAGGTCTCCGCGGGTACAGCTTAAAATAATAGTTTTAACACATGTTTTTTTCTTTTTGTAAAATTTATTTAATACACCCGTTTGCATCAATTGACTGGGCCGATAAATAATAACGTAGCAGCTACTTTTAATAACTATATTTTATTTATATTTTGTCATAAATAAAAATGTTATTGATCTTGAATTTATGAGTTTACTCAAGATGCATTAATGACGGGTTATCATGATGGTGTAATCCATGAAATGATGTTCGTTTTTTCTCGTGGTGATTACTTGTCGTATTTGCATTAAATTTGACATTGATTATTGCGAAAATTAATTTAATGTGGATACCTGTTCCGACATAGACGTTTACAAAAATCAGGGGAAGCATTATGTAAACGATTGACTGTGTAACAATTTAATACTGGAACCCATACGATCAATGAAATTTTTAAGTGCAATGTTCCTAGAAACGTCATCTGCCAACTGTTCTTAAAGTTACTAAGATCATAAACGAATGAGGACTAAAGGATTTCTTGTATGCTGTTATCTGTTCGTTTAAAATCAAGATAGCCAAAAGTTACAAATGTGCTAGTTTAAAGGTTATCTATACCGCATAGGGCATGCAGGTTTTATAAATTTTAGTTTTAAAAATGATGCGAAGAACATTTGCTGGATAAATCATTGAAGTGGCTATGCGATGACAATATACACGGTACACTGTTTAGTTCAATCTATCGATTCTCATTTACACAACTACACAAGCTGCCAAAAACACCTTGCCAAAGTAGCAAAAAAGGAGGCATTTTTTCCTTTTTAAATTCTCAAAGTTTTTGAAGTATGTTTCGGTATTGCTCATGACTCTGAAAATTTGTTTCATTCCCCATTTGCTTGTTCAACGAAATTGGGAAATACCATTTGAAATTCCCTTAAGATGAAATGCGCCTGCACGATTTCACTTATCACTACTTATTTCTTTTTTCGCAATCTTGTTTAAAAGCACAACAAAGGCATTATACCCGTACAAGTGCCTTTCTTATAGCTACCAATTTCCTATTTGGTCGCCAACATGGACATTCACCTCCTGGGCTCAGCAGCTTTGTAATAACAAGAATTTCCATTGGTGAAACTGGGTGCCGCATTATTTGTTTTACGGCTTTTAAGTGCTTTATGTAACGTCCATTTTCGCCTTTTGCTAAGCCGTCACCGTAAATTGGAAACGGTTTTACCAGACTTAAAATCTCGCGGAACTGGAGAGCCACTACATGCTAAACCAATTATTACCATTATCGCATGGCTGATCTTAGCATTCGCCGTTTATTTTAATGCATTCAGTATAAGAAACTGGAAGGAAGCGTGTTTTCTCGCCGTATCATTTCTTTAGAAATGTTGCATTTTGTTCAAGATCGGTTTGGACCAATACATTAACTTTAATACTGTACGTCTAGTAACAAAATGTTTGCGTGAGATAATGGAATGTTCGCAGAAGTTCTAGTAAAAATCTGAAACGATCAGTTTACTTAAACGTAATAAGTGGCCTCTGACCACTGGCGCTATCATTGAGCATGATCATTTCAACAGTTGCCATGGCTTCGAACCCCCTCGTTTCGTGTTAAGAAGTCTTTTGACGTCATTGATGGTGGTCATGTTTAATTATTCATGCGTGAAAAGGCTATTGCACGCAGCTTTTGTTGTTCAAGAAGTAAAGAACTTGAATTAAAAACGCAGCTTAATAGAGCTCAGCAGACCTCACTATAAGCAGATCAGCTTAACGTTAATTGGTTGATATCGTTGAGGTTTTTAGAGACACCACTGCTCGTTATCGACACCGAACGCTTCTATATTGTGAAATAATAACTTTGGTGTTAAGCGAAATTAACCGCTTAACAAATCGTTTTGAGGTAGGAAGTGGAAAAGTTTAAGTTAAATTAGGCAAGACCAGCCCATTCAATTGGTGTTGAAAAGTCTTACCACTTAACCAGCTTTGTGCAAAGGTATTCTCATAAAAGAATAAACAATCGTTATGCGAAATCATTATTGATGTGATAACTGAGAGCATGATGCTAACACCGATCACGAATATTTACAATTTTAATAAATGCACAACATACAATTCAAACAATTATTATAATCCATGCTTTCGAAATTTTATAAAGAATTGCATCTAATGTCACATCTTATGTCACACCCGACTTATGAAGCCATTTACATGATTTGATAAACTGCAAGAAGAAAAAAAACTACAAAATTGTGGATTTCGCAGTTCTGCACGCAATGTTAGCCTCTAATTATTTAGTGATTGGTAACGATCCAGACACATCTAGATTATACATCTGGATTACATCTAGATCCAATCTTTTCACCATGTCATAGATTAAAGCTGCTTGAATTTGTCTGGAAAACGTATTTTAGTTTATATGATGTTTAACTCAGAATTTGCTTTGTCAAGGTTTATCCGCGCCAAGTTGAAAGGAAAATTTAAATAAATATCGAAGAAGAGCAATCATATCATACACGCATGCTTGCATTGTTTACCTACTTATGGGCGGCCTTTCATTATTGTTAATTGTTATTCTTTTATTTATTTTTAGCATCGATGTCCTGCAGATGCCCATCGGCCATATGGAGGCGGAAGCTCTTCGGTAAGAAACTCAATTTTTCTCAAATTATTTAGCGTGCACCCTTGCTTGCATGATGATATCTTATTCACTCACACGAAACTTCAGCAAAATATTCAATGCCCCAGTAAGTTGTAAATCATTCATAGAGATTTGATCGAATGCCTTGGGTGGCAATTGATTTTTAGTGTGACGTCAAACAGATGTAAGTTAATTAATAACGTACAGTTTAGCATTTTCACTTCAAACTTGTTTTTCAAGTGTACTATACATTTTGTAATTTTGAAATTTCGCAGTTCACTTTGGTTGTCGTCTCCAAATCTTCGTAATTAAGTATAGACTTTCAAACGGTAACATAATTATATTCAAAGCGGCGTTATTAAAGGTAAAATTTAGGTGGGCATAATGACTTGAAAGCAACTGAAATCTTTTGAAACCAATCTTGATGCATTGCCACCACAAAATACTAAATTTCTAGTTTTAAGAATGAAAGATGCGTGTATAACTTGCTTTCATTTATGTGAAAATGATAATTTTAATGCAGTCAGAATGTGCGTTGTGATTTGCTAGCGTGTCTTCTGAAGCTACTGTACATTGTACATTCGACATTTAATGCTTGGACTAGGCCTGCTTTAATATTCTCTCACAGGAAATATTTCGCAAATAAAAAAACTCTGAAAAACAATCCAATATACGTTCAGTCTGGCGTGATCGGTAGAGCATTTGAACTGCTGACAAATGGTATTATGATTCAGTCAAAAGTATTTTTAAACAGGGTTTCAGATTTGAATCGCTTTTCTGAACTTTAGGACCGAAAATTAGGACAGGAAAATGGTCACATGATTATGTGACCAGCTGTGTTATTTTCTTGAGCATATCATTTACATTCTGTAGAATGGCCACTGAAATTTTTCTGAATCGTATATTCCGCTAACATTTGTAACTTTACATGGTAGTTGATTATTATGTGGCAACATAATAAACCGCTACGAATTATAAGTTCATTTAAGTGCATCATGTCAGTCATAATACCAAGCGCTATTGAAAAATAGCTATTATTTTTGTTGTAACATAAAACGTGAAAACATAGAAAGTCAATATTTCAGTTTCTTGAAATCTGAATAATTATAATAAAGAAAGGTACAATAATTTATTTAATAATTAAGGTCACCTTTCGGCGTTCAAACAACTATCGTCATTTTAAACTATAGTAATTATCGATAATAAAATGGTCGGTTGAATTAGTGATATTCTTATGTCACGAATATGAATGTGAAATAACACTACAATGAATATAATATACAATGAAAAATATGAGTTGCATTTACTATACTTTAGCAAATTCATACCTTTTTCTCTCTTCATACATTCTGATATTATTATACAAGTTATTACTGCCATAATGGTATTAACTCCCTTAATTCTAGAATGAGTTTGTTGTTGTAATTGAACTTTAGAAAATTGAATTGGTTTTGATAAGTATTAAATGCGGAGACAATTTTTATGACAGACGTTTACAATGGCAGCAAGAGTATACAGTATTTTGTTATCACATTTTATAAAATTTTCTGTTAGTTAATGCATGGTTAAGTGTGTGGGATTATAATTTAAATGCAGAAATTTGAAATCATTTCCTGCGGCAAATCGCTATAAGCTTTCCTTAAAGAGATGAGGAATGATTATATTCAAATAATGTCAATATTATGATAAGTGATACATTATGGTATGTTATGTTTGGATAAGTTAATGTTTTTTCGATGTTTAATTTTTATTTACCTTACCTGCGTTATTTGACAATATTACAGCATTGACTGTTCTGAATCCTAATATCAAAAAGCAAATATACACTGTAGATTTTATCGTAGTGCTTGTCAGATAAACAGTGGTAACTAAACATATCTTAATATAATCACAAACTTTGATGCTTGCTATCACCATATTTATGTACATTTGACGTTTGGTGCAAAACTTTTCAAGGTACTGAAAGTAAAGTATAATGGTATTGACATTTTTGGAAGAAAAAAAATACAAAACTTGTTCATCTAATGTGATTTGATCCTTAAAGCTCAAATGTAATAACCCACTTAAATGGCTATCCGTCGTCATCGAAGCCTTGTGAAATGAAGAAATCCAATTCACATCTGCACGAAATGTATTAAGGAGATAACCTTTCAATTACTTACTGAACCCCACATTATCAGTGACGTAAAATGATAACCACAACAATCCCACACATTTATTATAATGTAGATATGATGGTTCATTAATAAGTGGCTTAAACTATCCAAGCGTGTCCAGGCAATTAATTCCTCACAATAAGGCAAAGGACGTCCATTGATATAAGAGGCGCATAGAAGTTCTCCGAAAGCCCACAAATCCGATTTCCTGAAAATAATTGATGAAGCACAATGAAATGTGCTTCTCCAATGCTAGTTAATCTTCATCATATACCAGTTATTGTGCTTCCTTTATTGGTTGGCTTCAATTGAAGCAGCGAAATCGCATTTCTATTATAATTCGGAATGGCGATGAGTCTAAACGCAACTTAATAAGCAAGTTTAGTTTTATCTTTCAAATGCGGCGTGGAGTTTGAGTATATCAGATGAAATCTGCATGTTTTCATGTTTTGAGGAATTAAATTTGACTACTGCAAAGTGTCAACTTGATTAATATGAATACCGGCGACGGTTATCTAATTACGTCCATTTCATAAGCAGTCAATAGGATATAAAACCGCCAGAATGGACATGTTTATGTATAACGATTCCAAAAAGCTGTTATCCGTTTATGCATGCCATTCAACGTGACAGGCTAAGCATAATTTATCTATTCATTTTATTTAGTAGAACATTTGATATGTGTTTTGTCACATTTTAGCAAATGTGAAGAAGATGAGATCGATTATTCAGGCATCGTTGAATTCATTGATTTACAGCAAGTTCGTAAATATTATTGCCTGCAGATTTGCTAATTGTACAAGAACAAACATTACATGCAGTAAATGTCCAGATCGCTTTGGTTTTTATGACGCTAAATATTTGTTAGGATCAAATAATCTTACAATTCCCCCTTCCTTTCATCTTCTCCTCCATCTTGACCACGATCGTCCATTTTCATGTTTACTAACAGACATTATTTGAAACGTTTCACAAAATATAACTTATAATTGATACATATGCGGTATATTTCGCAAAATTTAAACTTGGGTTAATATGTTGTTCTTTGGTTAAATTTTGTGTTGTATTTAAAGCCATATTTATCAGGCAACTATGCAGTAACTGTACACATTTCTTCATCCCTAGTTCTCTTTAGTACATGTGTCTTACTTCTTTTGCAGAAATAAAAATCTGCGTACTCATACCTTGTATTGTGAGTCTATAATCTAATTTCATTTATACATGTAGCCAGTCAAAAATATTTGCTTTTGTTTGACATCATGAAAATCTACTCAAACCATAAATATTTGCTGCGCGTTTGGTATTTCCGCAAGATATTTAGAAGCACATATGGGCATATCCTATTGACGTCATCATTTAGTCCTATAAAATGGTGCATAGTGCATGGTCACTAACTTGGGCTCTCTTCCAATTTTCCACATGTTAATGTTCCTCTAGGTTATCATAAAGTCGGAATATCTGTTTGCTGGATATATATAACTTGGTGCAACCATCTACACATTTTATACTATTTTCTAATGTAACTAATACATGCACGTTTGCGGTATAAAACGGTTTACCTTCAACATTTTAAGCTCGCTCTCCTTGAAAAGGCTTTTCGCGTTTCCTGCCGTTAGAAATCGTAAATACGTTACTATTTGTTTTCTGGGGCACACATGTAAAGCCAAGCCCTTTGTGTTAAATATACGGTATACTGTATGTGCTGTGCATTAAAATAAGGGTGGAATTACACCATGCTGCTTTATTACAACCAGAAACCATTATGAAGGCCGGATCATGAGAACGTTTTTATGGTACACAAGGAAGAGTTGGGTTAAAGAGGACAGGAATAATGGGCTTCCGTTTCTGTCTCTTGGCGTTTGAGTCTTTAGACACTCTGGATGGCTTGTGGTGTACCAATTGCGTCCCTACTTATATATCTGTGCCAACAAATATTTTCGCCTGGGTTTCTGTATCGATTGGTCTTAAGCTAAATCTACATTTAGCTGATATACGCGCGCTTGATGGCAAAAAGCATAAAATTCTATGATGATAGAGCGTATCTGCCTTATTTTCAAGCTTCTGTTGAATCAAACATTTTGGTATACAAATAGGCCTACGTTAGATTTTTGAAAGTTCCTGTACAAATAATTTATCAATTTCTTTAAAATTCTGACTTTGATTTGTAAGATATTTAAAATTTGAATGAGCGTTTCACTTTACAGTAATGTTTAAAACTACATTATTTCGATTTTGCTTATGATTTTTATGTTAAGCTCCATGGGGGAGAGATTTGAAAGACGTCTTTGCTGTAAAACAATGTTCGTGGTACTTAAATTTAAACAATGAATGTTTGTCTCAAGAAGTGCAATTGCATCAAAGTATGGTGGCTGAAGCTATTAACTGTTAACGTTTTTGCTTTTAACACGATATCTCATTTTATAACAGTAAAATATTACTATTACTAGTAATTTAGCCAAGAGTTTGAAGCTGTAAACATATTTTACGCCGTACGTTTATAAATACCATAACTTTTAAAGCGCTAAAACGGAAATCATTCTTGCGTGCATTAGAAACCATCTAAATTGCCTCGTACCTCAGGACGGGATTAATTATTTTTGCTATTTACTGCAGCGTTTCAATAAAGCCTGTTAACTATTTCAAGCTGCTATTACAATACTTTATATTGCCTTAATCCATGCAGAATAAAAGCGGCGCTTTCATGCGTCAGTAGAATGCTGAAACTTGCATGAATTCCCAAATGCCGTCTTTATTGTTCATTTTTAATTGTTTATTGATTAAAAGTAAAGTTGTTTACATTATAGCCAGTAGTCACACATATACATTAGATAAATATAATGAAGCCTGTGTACATAGATCAAATAAATAATAACGCATGAAATATAAAAAAACATTTTGGAGAATAATGTTCTAAATGGAAGATGAAAAAGATTGAAGATTAAACTCAGCTGCATTTCTGCTTCATGAAACATTTTTTATCAAAATGCGATTTTGATTCTAAAGCGAGTATATGCAGTATTTTTCATTTTGAATGACGTCATATTATATGGGAGCCGTGTAATGTACGAGCGATAGTGAGGCTGGAATTGTAATGTGACGTTTCCGCTCTATTGCGCGAAGTACGCAGCACAATGTATGCATACGTGACCTTTATATGAGAAAACCAACTGCAAATACTTAATAATACTTAAATAATTTCTGCGCATGCCGATCGTTGGAACGCTTGGACATGCCCATGATGAAATAATGAAACGTGTTTTATTATGCATGATCATCAGTAGATATAGTAAATGTATTTATCATGTAAGCAAAGCAAGAAAAAATGTATCAGATTAAGTGTCGTATGTTTTACCTTATTAATCATTCTTAACCAAGCATGCTTATCTAAAAAGACCAATTACGATTTCTGTGCGTTAATTATATGGCAAACATGTTGGACGAGTATGACTTGACAACATATTTTTAAAAATGTATTGATTCATGGCACAGTTAAAAGGAATCTTTAGATATGACTTTTCATAGCATATTCTAGGTAGCATATTCTCAGTCATGTAAGTTAGACCAACAGCGGCAATTGCAAAGATGTGGGAAATCTTAAAATCCCATGCGACAGTCTAACAATTGCCGCACGAAAATAGGACGAATAAAAAAGAAATAGAAATGTAGACAGTGCCATTACATCGACAAACATTCACTCCTGAAAATTGAAGATTTTCAACACATTTCCACATTCATCCCCACAGGTCCGGTTTTTTACTGTTTATTGCTGATACGCTTTACTTTTCATACAATTGTCGTTCTTGTGCGTTTCTTGGTTTAAATTAAATAGTTTACACATTCTGATAGTCATTCATGATAACTATCGACAGGCATTGTGACCTACATTGTACATTATATTTTCAATTGTTAAATCTCATATTCCCATACGACTTATAGGCTACCGTGGCATGACATAAATCTTTGTACAAGGTATGAATATTAATAAGAGAAAGGAATCACAGCCAAGTTTTTTTTTGTTTTTTGCGACGTTTCCACCTTTTAATTAAATCTTCATGTGGCAACTTGAGCAATGCTAATCATCATTATATGTGAGTGGTAGGACGTCCACATATCTCTCTCATCCGATCTATATTTGTGTCCCTGAAACTAAATAACGTGGAGCATGCCATTCCATCCGCCATTTTAATGAGGGGCTGTATTGATATCAACCCAGCCACATGATGGCCAGAATCAACTTTAGCAATGAATATTTATACAATTTTGTAGGCAAGAATTTTTATCTTTTATCGATGCCGTTTAATAATTATTACACATTAACGTATGTCCACCTAGAAAATAACGTAAGAATAATGGAATTGTTAGCAGTATTGCAAATCAAGGGCAAAATTATGGGCATTTTCTATATATTTGGTAACAAGAACATTTTGGAATTGTTTATTGTTAGAATAATTGGCAATTTTGTTTTCAAAATGTTTGAATGTATGATATGTGCATGGTAAATTGTATTCTGTTCAAAATAGAATAGAATATTAACATCCCATTATATTAAGAATTTAAATTTGTTAAAATTATTTTTTTATAAATCTTCAACGTTTGTTAAATTAATGCTTTGGAATTTATATAAAAATGGCAAATGGCCGCGTGTACCATTGGCTTGTTAGAAAATATTATAAATTGCAGTGAGTTATAAATTGTTACTAGACCTAATAATATATGTGTATACCAACTTGGAGAAGTCACTCATTTTCAATTTTCTTGATAATCCATGAAGAACTTAATGTATATTTGGTATATTAAATTAAAAGAGGTACTGAATCATGGGCTGTTAACATTATCTAAACTCATTTTCAATCACGCGAACAGCAAATTGTTCACTTGGCCGTTAACACATGTGAAAGTACATGTTCATAAGGCTTACATGCATGTTAGTGAGGAAAAAATTTAAGTCTACGCTACAGTGTAGGTTTAGCAAACAAGATACGAGATCATCACACGACTGCTTTTGAATTATTCCAGAGTAACCAAAGCATGCATTTAAGTATTTAACAAAAGCGGTGCCTGATTACATGGCTGAATTTTCAGAATTTAACCCTTTTTGTCGATATGCGCTATCATCAGAAATTGTTCAAACATAATTGACATAGGGCACTTGTTATGTGATTACGATTCTCATTATGGCCATTATTTTTCTTGTAAATTGCATTAAAGTCCCTTTAGCTAAGTTCGTACTTTAGTTGACTGAAATCGGAAATCGTTAAGCAACTTGCTCAACCACCAGAGAGTACCTTCGTGAAATGTTTGTACGGCGCGGCGGCTTCCTATTGTAGGACTAGATAACTGCGTAATACTAATTATGTGTAATTACCGTATGTATCGACATGACATTTTGCGGGACTACCAATCTCTGCATATTCTTGCCCATCTCGAAGCCGCGCGGTATGCCAGGGACTGCAAATTAATTCTTGAAATTAGTAGTGACAACGTAAATTGCTCCCTGTTCATTAGACCTGCTTATGTTTATAATCGGTGTGTTTCCTTTACTTACATTAAGAAAGTTTTTTAGAGGGTAACGTATTGTACAATGCAGCTGACATCTTCGTACATCTGAATCTGTCACTTTTGCCTTTACTTAATTTATTTTTGCCTGCTTTTATAGAAATAATGAGCTAGCTAAATCTTCTGTTATTATTTCAATTAAATAATCCGCTGAACAAATCCATAATATTGGAACCAGCATTGAGAGACATAACTACTTGTAATATTATTCACTTATAATCGAAATCCTTGCCTAAGCTTGCTTACTCTGGCAATTGTGAGATGTAAAACTCCAAATTAGCGTTTTCTCTCAGATACATGTATTTTTACGATATTTTCATAATGATAAACCAAATAAATTACAATAAATCATAATCTTATGCTGATCGTTAATGCACAATTTACCAAAAGTAAATTGAAATATCGCACGAATATCAAACAGTCATTCAGAAAAGAAATTACAATGCATTAAAAAATATTCCCCGATCGATTTGAGAAATCTCTTTAACACTTATTACCCTGAACCATAGAACGAGTCCGTCATGTATTGATTTAGTCAAAGTACCATGCGTGTATCGTCCCTGCTCAAATGACGCACTTCATTTTCTTGTTACAATGTATGTGAGCCACATAGCTTTTTCATTGCGAAAGTTAGCTCAAATAACACACCGTGCCATATTATGAACCTAATTACTTTTTATATTCTTAAAACTAAAAATGCTGTATAGACATTGCAATCTATGTGATGTTCAATTTAGAGTTTGCGTTATATCAAATATTGAACTTTATTTGTACTTTATTTGTACTCGTATGATAGAGAGGATCGTCGAATGCGACTCGATAGATGAAGATTGGATTTAGTAGGCGCTTTTAACAATTGCACTTGCATTTTGTTTAAAAAAACTATCATAAAATCCATTCATTGAAACTCCATTGCGATATAATAATAATACAATTAGGCGTGGCTTTTCAATCTACGAATACAAATAACTCATATAATGGAATATGAATCCTTGATTGTTTTTTGTTCTTTCAGGATGTGCGAAGAAAGCCAGATCCAAAAGATCCTAAAGCTCATGGGAGAATGACGCCCATGGAAAATCTGCAACCCTTACCAGATCCAGAAACTGTGCTAATGAATATGAACATCAACAAATTGCATGGCATCGGTCCCAGTGACATCGACAAGTATTCCCGGGTGGTATTTCCTGTGTGCTTCGTCTGCTTCAACCTCACATACTGGATCATCTACTTGCACATCAGTGACGTCATGGCGGAAGATCTGATTCCCTTGAAACCGGAGTAAAAAACCCAAGCAATTTTGACCAACAACGGACAAACATTGACTAAAACGAGATCGAAGACATGGCTGATGAACGACGAATGTTTTCATAACGTGCTGATGTGAAGAAGTGAAATATGCCACCAAAAGAAAGCGACAATTCCAATCCTCAGTAAGGGCATACTATTTTATTCACCGAACAAGCTAATGAATAATTTATTAGCCGTGCTCAAATTTTCATGCATTACTTTGATTTTATTAATATTCAGAAACTGCACGTGTTTTCCCCATTCACTTAGATCTATCCTATTCAGTAGACATGCTGATTATATATGTATAATTAAGGCAGGACCATTAAAAGTAGTCGACAACGAATGTGTATACTGTACAGAAAGATTTTTGCGATAGGTTAGCGAATTTTTCATACAAACTTCTGTTTGCAACTGGACTGATATGGAATTTGTGAAGTATTTGACACTGCGAAATGATTTTTTCTGATAAAAATTAGTTGATTTGCTTGAATGTTACATAGCACTGTAGAAATATAGGAACTTTAAAGTTTTCGCATATCTTTTCAGTTCAGATTAACGTCTTGTTTACATTTTGCTTAAAATGCCACATTTCTCAACTAGAAAGGTGATAAGCACAAATACTTCTCAAATTTTAAATAAAACTACTGTTTCATCGCATGTACCATTAACATATTTAATTTTAAATTTTCACAAGCGTAATGTGTATTCATGGTAAAATTGTCAATTTTTAAAATTAATTTTAGGTCATCCTTATGTACATCTAATCTTATTCTGTTAAAGCTCACTATCTGATAAAAACATTTCTAAGCTTTAAGGTATTCTATATGCCTGGCGAAGCCTGGATTATATATGTTTTATTAATTTATTAATAGCCAAACATGCTTACATTGGACTTTCAACACTTACACGTTTCAATTTAAATGAAGTATCTAATTAATCTTAAATAAATATTTTACAGATTTATAGTCACCAAAATGATAATACCTTTACATTTTCACGGAAAAAGACAAGCTAATTTTATCTTAGTATTTCATTATATTTGATTAAAAGTTCAAACAGAATGTGTTACCTGTTCATCTTTTGTTGGATATTCATATTCATAGTAAATTAAACGTTTTAAAAGGATAAAAAATATAAATATGAATCATTGTAGCAACTATAGAAATTTATGAAAGATTAGCTATACTGACACATCAGTAAGTAATTGGGGTTGGAGAAATACATCTGACAGCGATACTGTTCAATTTCAATTGACATCTTACTTTTAACATGACGAGGTTTTGCTTGCCTGACTTATTGACGTCAATCTCCTCTTAATTTCATAGTCATTCAATGACGAATCATTGAAATAAAACAATCTATCTCACTCATGAACCACTTTTCATTATTACATTTTGTGTCTTCAACAATCAGTGTTTACATAATTAGCTTGAATTGATAAAAATAATTTTTATTATCTTGGTGTAGAAACGTGTATCAAAATTGGCAAATTGGTCACGAAGTTTCTTTCTAAATTGAAATTCTGAAACCTACAGTGAAATATTTATGATATTATCTTAATATAATCTTAAGATTCAGTTTGTTTGTCTAGGATGCCGCCCATTTCCGTATAGTTATAGCCGTCATGTTACTGGTTATATTTTCACAGCGTACGCATTTGGCTATTGCTGTGAGTTTTGACGAGCGTAAGCTTTATAAATCCATTTTTAAGCTAAAACACGTTTGATTTCTAAAGTATTGTAGTATGTCAAAGCCAAGTACAGCTTAAAGCAATTTAGCTATTTTATCGGACTGAAATCATATTTAGCAATATATGCAATAGGTCCCATAAGTGAGGATGAATCAATGGATACATTTTAACTATTCCTCTACGAATTATGCCATCGCTGTTCTTTAAAATGCTATATTATATAATGTAGCTACTATCGTAGCGAAACAAAAAATGCTATGATAGCGAATCAAAATGCCTAATAGACGTCAGTATTAATCGACAGTTTCATATGCCCAAGCCGTTTGGATTGTAATTAGTGTATCATAAAACTAGCATACAAGTGTATTACTGCAGTTGATATTGGAAACCTTAAGGGTTTAATATACAATATGTTATGCTGGAAGTAGAAAACGAACAACATTGCAGCATTTGTCAGTAACAATTAGTATATACAAAATGATGAATAATTAAATCCAAACTTACTGTATATGGTAAATTTAATTAGTTGTATTGAATTTTATTAAGACATGTTAACATGTTAGGAGCTATAACATGCCTTTGTTACATTCTTATCAAATGTTATATTACTGAAAAATGTTTAACCTCTGTATAATCAGCGTTCTGAGTACCGGTATAATTGTTGCTTAATGAACATGAGCCTGGAAGCCTCAACATGTTATTCATTAGTGTTAATTTTCAAACGTTAATTATATTTGTTTACAAAGAATTAAAAAAAGGAAATAAAAGTATTACAGGAGGAGAACTGACGTCGTCTATTTAAACATATTTTTAGTTTAAATCATTTTATGTATAT
Source organism: Rossiulus vilnensis (assembly GCA_034700785.1). NCBI lineage: Eukaryota > Metazoa > Arthropoda > Diplopoda > Julida > Julidae > Rossiulus > Rossiulus vilnensis. The sequence continues at coordinate 109,080 of JAQIXS010000004.1, forward strand.
CCATCATTTAAGGAATATGGTATAGGGTTTGTACCTAACAGCGATGGTTTATTTTTCTGCTTTTTGGAACAATAAATGCACAAACATTCGAAACAGATAGCCTAAATATACCAAACTAACACGAATGTTTTCTCTGGTCGCCTTTTATTTGCGAAACTATATTTATTTAGAAAATAATGAACAGGATTTCCGATATTATTAAAACTCGACTTGTAAGCGTATTATAATTATATTTGCTTTGGCTATTGAGATATCTTGATTACTTGCTTTAATGCAACATGTAAATACTCCTTTGTATATGTTAATTGAGATGCAGCAGTAAATCATGCAGTTTGTTTGGGGAAAGGTTGTCAATAATTATTTCACCTGTATAAAATACTTTTACATATAAAATTGATGTACACAAGTTATGCTAATCACAACTACAGTAGAAGTAAGAATACTATAGCAGAGATAAACGTTGGTTTTATTGAAACTTTGCATGCCCTGTGTTAATTTTCCTCCCCCACCATATTTCCTTGTGAAATATGTCAGATACGTTATTGCGATTTTTGTTCAATATATGTATTTGTGAAAAATGTGATCAGTTATAATTGCATATGAATTAGTGACTTTGCCTTGGTTTTTAAAATACACGCATCTAACTTTTTTTGTCTTTTACCTTAATAAATGCCCCCCACTTCTCTAACTATGAAAGGGCGATTAGTGTAACGGCAATACTATCTTCAATTGCATAATTTTGTAAAAAATGTATGCATATTCTGGCATACGTATTGAATTTGCAATATGAGCATTTGGGGAATCATTATTTGCTTATTTGTGGCTAATCGAATTACATTGTTCTTTGCTTTGACACGATTACACTGACAACAATGGTTTTGTTTAAATCTTAAAACCATTTGAGAAAATAAAAATTACGATTATTTCTTATTCGTAACTCAAACCGTTGTTTTATTGCTAGTGTGTTTATTTCTTTATCATCATATTTTGTTGCGGATAATTTGTTGAGTTGCAAAATTGCAAAACTATCGCTTTTTCCTGGGATAGCTCAGGTGTGATACAGCTTCAAACGGCCAGGTTGGTGCGCACCTAAGGTAAGTGATCGATAATTGAATGAACAATAGAACCTGTTGACCCTTACTCCCTCTATTGACCATGAATCTGATTTTTTGGTCTAGATCAACTTTCCAACCTCAGACGTCCTTTATGGACGCCCTTGATTTTGAATATTGATTTCACAATGCAAATGAAGAAATAACAAAATCACCATGTCAGCTACTAGCTTGCCGACTCATCTCCGAGTTTATCAAATGCTTGAATCGGAAAAGTGCATGTGAGTATTAATGCTAAAGATTTTCTAAACAGATATAGTGTGGCGGTGCCTTTACTGATGCATATGGTAAATGGTTTTGTTGTCTTAACGAAGTTTTATTGCAGAACGAAAAACTAAAATTTTCCTGAAATTTTAAAGAATCTAATCCTAATAAAACATTGTGAGTATTCAATGTTGTGAAAAACCGCTTTTTTTAGTTGTGTCGCTTTTCTTGCCAAGGTGCGACATGTAGTTGGTAGCATATGATTATGTTAAAGAAAACGTGCTTACAGTGCATAAATTAGTCTGGCAAGACTAGTTTGTACACAGAAGCACCGGAACAGTAATTTCGAATGTAATGTAAGTGTATATTGTTGACACGTGTAGATAACATTACACTAGCCTATAGTGAAGTAAGCTTAGTGTCGACCCTAAGAGCAGTGAAATAAATTTAAGTCACTTTTAAATTTTAAAGTTGTTTTTATAATAGATCAAAGCTGAAGCTACATATGATAAGTTGTTCTTAGTATACCAAAATGCCAGGTAGATGTTACAAGTGGAGCAGCACGATTAATTCTAATTCTAATTCTATTCGATACCCTACAAGCAGCATATTAATGCCATGTGGTAGGGGAATTAATTAGTTTAACCCAAATTTATACTCATAAGTGCAATTACAAATTTTGAACAGTTAGAAGAACTGAAGAATGATAGGGAAGTGAATACGGTCGTGACCGATTACAGAGGTGCTATCCCAGCATTCACCTGAAAATATTGTGGAAACCACGAAAACCACAATGAGTATAGGCGACCAGTGATACTTAAAGTAATTTACATGTAACGCATACTTTCAAAGTAGCATGTGTATATCCAAATCACAGAGTCAGCAATTATCCTTGGTGTTCCTGGTATCTTTAAACTCGTAAACGTCGTCTTTATGTGTGAAAATAGGTGTAATACGAAGCAAGCGTTTATTTGTATTGCCTAATGAGAATCGGCCTTTACTGACGATATACATGTACAATGTATAATGTATATTCGATGTCAGTTATTTAGAATTCAAATAAAAAGTTAGCTGGTGTAATGGAAAAAAAACTGAAAACTGACCCTTCGTCTGTGCGCTTAGGGATTGTGCTATGGGACCATAACTCCACCTGCACTTACCAGGTAGATCAAGTCTCATGTAAAACTAACTAGAAGATGTGAAGCTTGCTTATTGGAACAGAAACAATGCCGCAGCCTTTTTTTGTGAATAGTTCTCTAAAAGTGGACTGAGCCTGACTTTGGTTTGGTAATCAGGTGTTAAATTACAGTTGATTTAAGATAAACATTTGAAAAATGATAACCGTGAGCAATTATTATAGAGCTGTCATGATCTTGACCTTCTAGCGCTGATTTATAGTCATGGCGTCATTAACAACAAATGTTATTATTTATAAAGACAGTGAAACCTGCAAAATTGACCATCTTGCTAGTTAAACCTCCTAACCAGCTTAAGCCCCCTTGAAAATGATAGGCTAAACTTCTAATGTTAATTTTTCAGTACATTCACCACCTGATTACATTGACCGATATTGTCCGGTCCCTTGGGTGGTCAATATAGCCAGGTTTCATTGTAGTTGTAATTGAAGTATATTTAATGCAGGAAGTGCTTTTGTCGGGTTTTAATGTCCCCATTCATATTTACATAAAGGGGGACAAAGACTTAATATCTTAATTGGTCAATATGGCGCTTTCTAGCTAATGTCGATTTGCGATGAAAGTGGTGATATTCGAGTGTCGGCCTTTGCGTTCTTAGTTCTCTCTATTCATTCTCTGTGCAAAAATATAAAGAGGTGTTTTCAAACTATTCAAGAGATAGTGCGCATCTCTGACGAGTCATTTTTGTATTCGATATCCCCCAGATCTTTATCCCAACATTTATTCTTTTTTTATAATATCTAAAGCACAGTTATATAAGTTGGATTTTAAACTGGCAGAACCTCAACTTTTATAGTCAGCAAAAATAGTTGTTTTTTTGTCGTCGAAGTTCATCCACTGGATTTCGGAGATGGTGCCCCATTGACTGCGTTTTTATTGCCGTCATTGCTATAATAACTTTATTTTTTATACTGCCAAAACCTTGCAGTTTTGTGTTGTTGGAACAATTCCAAAGAAGTTTTTTCTTCGTATTAATATTTTTTCCTTCAGCAATGAGCTGTTCTGTATCGGTTTTAAACTCCCTCAACGTTCCAATGTAAAGTTTTTGTTTTGTTGACAAAATAATTGCTGTAATTGGTTAGATTAAGCGGGTGTGGCACTTCATAAACATGCAACCAGCCCCATTTATGGTGTTTATACTTTGCTACCGCTAGTCCTTTCGATTCCATCCACTAATTCTTATAACAAATACACACGCCATAGCCACTGTTTTTAATGCGAAATGGCATCGTTGAGTGTAAATATCTTTTGTACTTCTTCGGGAAATATTTATACTGCTTTATGATTTATGATACAAGTCATACGAAACTTATAACGTTCCATTTCCAGCTATTACATAACGTCTTCAAATAAGATCATGCATTTATACAAACAGTATTATGTGATATTTATTCTGAATGTTGAGGATTACGTTTATTGTAAACTCCAGATAGAATGGACTTTATGAACTTTACGGTGCATTTGTAAAGATGCTAGCTGCATAATTAACAAACGATTTGCAGTACACTACATAAAATTTGTGTTTATTTTACCTTTTTCTCAGAATTTCTCCGTAGTTAATTTAACCTAGGTGTCTTAATATGCCTCGGTCATAGAAAGCGTTCATAGATGACGTTATGCAAAAAACATTTTTATTCCTCCTCCCCACTTCCCTCTGCAATGCTATTGTCATGAAGAGATGGTAACAATCCCCGTTATGTCGCTTTTGAAACGGCCTATTATTTGGCAGTCCGAAATGGCGTGCCCATTTGATATTTTGATTGACTGTCCGACAAATGCGAAAATTATCTTTGCTTAGAGCTTGAAACATCAACAGAGGGGACATTATTATTGAGATATTTAATTCATAAGTCTGATTATGCTATTCCTGAGGTAGTCCGTCCACTGATAGCCTACAATACATGGATTTTCAATAATATGCTCCCACAAAATTGAGTAGCTGTTTATTAACTTTCGATTTCCAGGTGTAAACAATGCATTAGTGGGCAATAGTGGTGATTCGAAACATGTTGGAACCGTAAAAGCCACTTCTAGAGTGTAAATACTGTAATAGGTCTGTCTACTTAATAGCTGTGTATTCACAGTCTGCGGGAACAGATCTTTGATGGCACTCACAGTGTCGTGTTTGTTTGCGTCTTGGCTGCTTTCACGCTCACCTCTCAAATGAAAATGAAATTTATTGGCGAAAATGTTGCAGCACAACTGAATTTCACACTTTAAAAAAGCAATTGATTATAGCAGGTGTAAGTCGTAATCACCAATGATCTAACATTGTAAGTAGTTAACATCCCTAAAAAATTGCATTGTGTCATATTAGACTTGAAATCCCCGTATTATGTTACTAATAAGCTAGGATTTTTTCATGAATTTTTTTCTGAGGAATACAGTGTCATTTGGGCCTATTGATTCAAGCATTCTAGGACACCATTGTGCTGCTTTGCCCACTACCAAATACCCAGAAACAAGTAGGACAGATATGCGGCGTTCTAGCACGGTTTTCATGTTCTATTTAAAAAGTGCCAAACTATAACGCAGCAAGTGCCAGAAAATCAACATTTCAGACGAAGGAAAAAGCTAAATAGTACTGTAAAACATTTTGTTAGCGCTAATTTGATTTTGTTTAAGTAACAATATGTTCAAATGTTGTACACTATTAACGTTTTAATTTCTAAAAGAGAAATGAGCACTTAGGTAGCTGAGAACACACCAAAGCGAACAAAATGTTTAAAGCAACCCTAGGCTGTTTGAAACAAACCTAAATGACTGGAATTACCTGGGGTTAAATGAAACTGTCACACACTGACGCGTGCTCACTTGCTTCTTTTTACCCCTTGTAATATCGCTTTGGTGTGTTTTCGGTCTTAGTGAAAAAATTGTGCACTTTTTTCTAAAAACGTTGTATGAGCCGTGGCACTTACATGAACATGTAGGCCTACATCATGTACACAAACGATTGTTGTGGATGCACACTCAAATTCAATTCACAGGGCCTAGCAGTGGCACAAATGCTTTCTCATCACATTACTAGGTGTGGAATGTCGTCCAAAGTTTAACAAACGTGTTTTGGCATGGAATACTTACAACGTTATGGTGTGGCACACTTCATTTTTGGAAGCATTAGTCTATACTACGGACATCTTAAACCACATAGATAACCGTAATGCAATTATTTTATTATTAACAACATCTATCATAATACAGTATCTCAAAGTTGCTTACCTGCGGTCGTGGGCATCGTTGGCAGGGATGCTGGCCATAATAAACAGGAGCTGAAGGAAGGCGGCGAGCAACGTTACTTTCCCCATGGCGATTTAGCGAATGTAAAGACGCTGGCGTTGTGGACCGATTTGAGCCAACCGGAAACCCCGAATTAGCATAGAAAAAATTATCAGTGAGCTAACTATAACGGTCAATTGGAGCTTGGTTGCGCCCGTGAACTTTCGAAATTGGACGTGAGACTGAGACCGTATAAAGTGTGGTGTTGTTATTTAATTATTGGTAACTTAAGCTTATCTTCAAGCTATCATAATTGATGGCGCAATAGTTGGCGGTCGACCAGCGGAGGGTGTTGTTGTAAGCAAGCTTCACGTCGCTGGCCATGGGGCGATCCTTCAGTGGGCATAATGTTTTATACAAATGTAGCACTGGCCAAAAGTGTATGAACGATTGAATTTTCTCAATACATTGTGCATATGACAATTACATTGGTAAGAACCTTTGATGTGTTATAAATATAGGTGTATGTCTTTGTAAAAACCGCTTTTCATGCAATATTGCACAGCTGTTGACTTCACAGAATGTTTTATTAAATTTCCAGAGAACAGGCCACAATGAGAAGTGCACATGGGGCTCAGAATTAAATCAAATTGAATGCATGATATGAGCTATCATAGTACAGTCAACTCTCCGTAACTCGGCACTCCATAACTCGGAAATTTCGCTAACTCGGAAAGTGGAATAGGTTTTCGGCAAATTCGGAAAACCTCCGTAACTCGTAACTCGGAATCAAAATTAGATGCTAATTCGGAAAATTTCTCCAAAAATTTCATTGTTTTAAAAATTGAAATCGGCAATTTTAAATGAGCCTGCCA